>JAOTQJ010205530.1:0-19421 GCA_025642045.1 Solanum sejunctum
AGAAAGAGTGGCACCTAGATCCATCAATGCATACACATCAAAATCAAAGACTTTTTAACATATCAATTGCAATATCGGGCACCTCATCAACCACTTGCCTTCTATGCAAAGCATAAAATCGATCCTGCCTTAGGGCACCATTTTGTCGGCCATCTCTACCTAAAAGAATTGCATTAGCACTCCAGCCTTAAGGACGAGCATCCTTATCCTTATTGCTATCACGGGGGCAATTAGCCTTTTTGTGAAACACTTCCCCACAACCATAGCATGGATTAGTATCTCTCAAGCATGGGCTTTATGACCCTTACAACATCTTGGACACACTTCATTAGGAACCACAACACTAACACCTTGGGTACTTGGGAAGTCATTATTAAATCCAATATTAGAAGCATGAAAAGACAATTGGCCTTGGTGGAGTCGACCACCTCTTTCGCTTTGGAACTTGGCATCAAAATGGGCCCTCTTGGCCTCATAAACCCTTCTCTTCCTCAACTTCTCCTCCTCCATTTAGTCAGCATAGGTCATCAAATAGGATAAGTTCATGTCACTAATCAACATTATGGACTGGCATTACTCACTCACCAAGTGGGTCACACCCATCATGAACTTGTTCATTCTAGATCTTGAGTCAGTAACCAAGTGTGAAGCATACTTTAAGAGTTGGATGAACTTGATGGTAAACTCTTTCACACTCAAAGATCCTTGTTTTAAGTTCATGAACTCCACCAATTTAGCTTCCTTAACTTCAAGAAAGAAGAACCGATTAAGAAAGTCCACCTTGACTCTTCCCATAGAACCACATTGTTGACTCCCTTATCCTCTATCCATTGATTGTATCATATTTTTGCTACCCCTTTGAGTTGTAGGTCACCAAATCTACCTTGTCTTCCTTACACCCATGATAGCCAATACCTTATAGACCTTATCAATGAACTCTTGAGGGTCCTTATCTACCTCAGACTCATAGAAGTCCGAGGGATTCATCCTCATGAAGTCTCTCACCGAGAAGATGGTATAGGAGCATAAGGGGCTTGGGCCCCTTCGTTGGATTGGTTAGCCACAACTTGTGCAAGCAAAGTGAGAGTATCCCAAAGCTCTCCATGAGCCAGTTTCTCCTCAGGTGTGCGGGCTCTCCTTCCTTTAGTGTTAGGCATGATCTAGCATAACAAGGAATAATCATTTGGGGGAAAAACCTTACTTTAACTCTATAGCACGAGTTAGAACATAAAGAAGGAAAACATTTCCTAAAACATCTCATAGACTCTTACTCATAGTTGTGGTGCACAACACAACCATGAATAAGACTCTAATCGACGCGGTGTGTTGGACTCCAAGGATCTAATAACCTAGTGCTCTGATACCAATTTTTCACGACCTAAGCTTAGGGCTAAGATGTGACATGGCGCATGAGGAACCCGAAGGGGACCCAAGCAAGCCTCTTAACATATTATCACACATCATTGGTCACTGAAGGAAGTAAATGACATAAAAGATTAGAAACAATTGCAAGGGACTAAGGGGAAACTTCCATATCATAGATATCAAGAAACAAGAGAGTCAAGGCTTATAGCATAGATACATAACATGTCCAATAACAACTCTACTACATAGATAATAGCCGGGGCTAAGACAATCAACTAGGCTCACCCTCATAGTCAAGTATACAACAAAGTAAGAGAGTAGCAATACATAGCATAAGAACATACATCAATGTCCCCGACTTCGAGGACTCACCAACAAGCTCGAGAGAAGTCATATTAGCTATGTGGAGGAGGATGATCAAGTGAGACTCCGGTTCCTACATGGTGAAATCATGTAGGCATAGAGTATATATTAGTACGTTTGAATGTACTAAGTATGTATTATGCAATGCAACAAGATAAGTAACATAATCGAAATGCACAAGCATAGACAATGAGTAGTATATAACAATATGACATGCATGTGAGATGTTATGTAGTAAATCATGCTTATATAGAAGATACATGTATAAGAAGATACCATTATCATATTGGTGGATCGTCGCACCCTACCACCTTTGGTGATTGAGGTACCAACCCTATTAATTGGTTGGTGGATCGTCGCAACCTACCACCCTTGGTGACCGAGGTACAAACCCCCTAACATCGTTATCAAGGTATAAAACCCCTGACATATTGGTGGATCATTGCACCCTACCACCCTTGATGATAGAAGTACAAATCCCCTTGGTTAATAAGGTACAAATCTCTCGACATAGTTATCAAGGTACAAACCCCTAAACATGGTTACTGGGCGCCAAACTCCTAAGTAGGGCATGGTTACATTCCAATACTATATAGGAGAAAAGCATATACATATGTTCATTGCATCATCATATGCTCATTCAACTAATAAGACATGCATTGGGCCTTCAAATCCTCAAGATAACCATAACCAGACATTTTATCAAACACTTGGCTAGTGTGTAGTGCTAGTGTAAAACCATGCAATTTAGGGGTGAAATCATGCAAGGAAATCTAATGTAAAACCATGATTCAAAACTTGGTAACACCCTCAAGTAATATACATCAAAATCCTCTATCAAACTTTCCATAAATTTTAAAGTAATAGCTCAAAACATAGTAAAACAATCACAATTTCATAAACCCCAACATAGTGTGCAATGAATTTCATAATAAGTAAGACCTATGAGTAAATCAACTTTAAATCTGCAAATTTAGGTAAAATAAAACTTAGGCATCATTGGTGAAAGGAACCAATGAAAGAAGAAACCCACATACCTTAGCTTTGGAGAATGACTTGATGAAGATTGGAGATGGAGACTTGAAACTTGAATGAGAACCTCAAGATCCGGATAAGTTTTGAGACTTGAATTTAGGAGTAAAATATTTGGCTAAGTATTTGAGTGAGTATTGGGGAATGTTTTGAATGATATGAGGGTGAAATATGATTAAATATAGGTATTTTCATGTTTGGAAATACTTAGTACCAAGATCAGAAAGTCTTGGACCGAACTTGAAAGCCAACTCACAAAATGAACTGAGGCGCGCCCTTGGCGCGTCGCGCCTTTGGTGCGAAAACTTCACTGGAATTTGATTTTTGAGAAAATGAAATTATGATTCATTTGCTCTAAAATAAGAGTTATACCCATTTTCCACTTAATTTGACCTTCTAATCAAGATTATGAAGTCGAACGTTTGATATCGCACATAGATTTTGAGATATATAGAAATTATAATTCTGGACATTTTAGAGGCATATTTTTAGGTACTTTTTTGGGTCATTTCATTGCCCATCAGTTTGAGGATGCAAAATGGTGCTTAACTTCATTTTGGTACCAAGAACTCTTTGAAATAACTTTCAAATATGAGAAATAAGTTAAGTACCATGATCCGACATGATGGACAATGGGACACCATGTAATCCTACACCAACCTCTGGACATATAATTTGGCTTAAGTCTTGGTAGAAAAAGAAGTCTTCACTAGTAGAAAATGGGTTGATTTCATCATTTTATACTTTATCACCCAGATTGAGTTATGTTACTTTCGATTATGAGGCAAACGCATCACAAAGTCCATATTCACATCTTCCCACTTTAAGTGGGGATTTCAATGTCATGGGATAGAACACCTAGTCTTTAATGCTAAACCTTCACTTATTGACAATTTAGGCATTTAGCTACAAGTCTTACTATATCCTTCTTCATGCCATTCCACTAATATGCCTCCCTTAAGTCCCTATACATTTTGGTGGAACTCAAATGAATAGAAATTGAGAATTATGAGCCTCACTCAATATCATATCTCTTAGGCCAAAAACATTTGGAAAACACACTCGACCTTGGTAATAAAGTATTCTATCTCCCCCTTATAAGAATATCTCTACCGTCTTTTCACCCATAATTTCTTCAAATCGATAAATATCAGGTCTACATCTTGCTTTTCCATAACATCCTTTACTAACGATGATTCAAACCTATTGTGCACATGAATTCCACCCTCACTAGAATCATTTAATCTCACCCCCAAATAGGCTAAATGATGCATATCTTTCACCAATTCCCTCTTCCCATCTTAAACATGAGCCTGACTTCCCATAGACAACCTACTAAGTGCATCGGCTATAATATTTGACTTGCCTGGATGGTATAATATACTCATATCATAATTTTTAAGAGTTAAAGCCACCTCTTTTGCTTTATTTTAAGTCCCTCTAGTTAAACAGATATTGCAATCTCTTATGTGCTGACTAACATGGCTTTACAGAGCTAATGATGTCAAATTTTTAAAGCAAATACTATGGCCACTAATTCAAGATTATGAGTTAGATAGTTTCGTTCATGCACTTTCAATTATTTTGAGCCATACTCTTTGACCTTACCATTTTGCATGAAGATACAACCCAAAATAACATGTGAGGCATCACAATAGATAAAAAAAATATCAAATCATTGGGCAATATCAAGATAGAAGTCAAAGTAAGACAATCCTTCAATGTTTGAGAGATCCTTTCATATTTATCCAACTATTGAAATTTTACTTTCTTTTGAGTCAACTTGGTCAAAGGTGGTGCAATAGACATGAATCCTCTTTGAAACCTTCTATAGTATTCGGCTAAGCCCAAAAAGCTCCGAATATCTGAAGGAGACAATAGTCTAAGCCAATTCTCTACTACCTCTATCTTCTTTGGATGGTCCTTAATTCTAACACTTTACACAACATAACCAAGAAATGCCACTTCCCTCTACCATAAGTCACACTTGCTAAATTTTGCATACAATTGCCTATCCCTCAAAGTTTGAAGCACAACTCGCAAATGATTTCTGTGTTCTTCCTTACTATGAGAGTAAAATAAAATATCATCAATGAAGACCACTATAAACATGTCAAGGTAAGGTTTGAATACCCTATTCATTAGATCTATGAACACCTCTAGAGCATTCGTTAATCCAAATTACATTACCAAGAATTCAAAATGGCCATATCTTATTTGGAATGTTGTCTATGGAATATCACACTCTCTTAGTCTTAATGGATGTCAGTCAGACTAAAGATTTTGGAGAAATAACTTGCCCTTTGGAATTGCTTAAACAAATTATCTATCCTTGGAATTGGATAGTTGTTCTTTTTGGTCACCTTGTTCGATTGCTATTATTCTATACACATCCATAGTGACCCATCTTTCTTTCTTACAAACAATATGGGGGCATTCCATGGTGACACACTTGGCCTAATGAATCCCTTCTTCAACAAATCATTCAATTATTCCCCTAACTCCTTAAGTTCTGTCGAGGCCATATGGTAAGGAGGAATAGAATAGGATGAGTATCAGAAAGAAGATCTATCCAAAAATCTATTTCTCTTTTAAAAGAAACATAAGGTAGGTCATTGGGAAAGTATTTGACATCGAGGACAGACTCAAGAGAGGGAACTATAAAATTGATATCCCTATCCCGCACCAAATAGTAAATACACCCCTTAGTGATCAACTTACAATCTTTTAGATATGAAATAAACCAACTCTTATACATTAGTAACCACTCTTCCATTAAAAATAGGCTCATTAGGCAATTGAAACTTGACTCTATGGATTCTGTAATTGATAAAGGCATATGAAACATGTAAAAATTTAATACCAAGAGTGATATCAAAATCAACCATGTCAAGATTAACAAGATCACAAGGGATGACTTTATGCAAGACAGACATGACAATTTTTATGAACTCTTTTGGCCAAAACCGACTCACCAATGGGAGTATATACAAAAAAAATATCTGACATGATTTTTGAGAACACATTAAATCTAGTAGCAAGAAAAAGAGTAACAAATGACAAGTTGGAACCCAAATCTAATAATGCATATACATCAAAGTTGAAGACCCACAACATACCCATAACAAGATTACGAGTCTCCTCTACTTTTTGTCTAGCATGAAGAGCATAAAATTAGTTGTCACATTATCTTCCTCCTTGTTGCACTTGTTCTCCTTATGCACTTGACCTTGAGGCCAACCTTTTTTAACCTTATTGACAACACTTGGGCGATTGAAATGTTTGTTTCCTATCTCCTAGCAAGCAATTACCTATATGCTTTCTTCCACACTTGGCACATCTTGGAAATTTCTACCCACTACTACCTTGAGCTTTAGGTTATGGCATCTTATGCTTTTCAAACTTTTGATTAGAAGTTTGAGATTATCCTTGACCTTGAGACCTTTGGCCATGTTGGAAGGCTACTTCCACCACTGAATTTTGCGTTAGTGAAGCCACCATCGTACTGAGCTCTCTTTGACTCACTCACACTCTTTTCCTAAGATTTTCACCCTCAATTTACTTAGCATATTTCATGAGATGAGAAATATCCATCTCTTTCACAAGCATGGCAGTTTGGCTTCTTTCACTACAAAATTACGACACTCTTGAGATAAATTGCTCATTATAGACTGGGGTTCAGCATCCAAGGAAGGAGCATACTCGGATAGCATGGTAATCTTGAGGACATACTCCATCATATTCATTCTTCCTTGTTTGAGATTAATGAACTCATCATCTTTACTTCTCTTAGCTCAAGTGCAAAGAAACGATTAACAAATGCAGCTTTGAATACTTCCAAAGCAATATGATCGTTATTAACTCTCTCGGCCTTGCATTAGGTAAACCATACTTGTACGACCCTTTTGAGATGGTAGGCCACCAACTTCATTTTGTCTTTCGGGGATACCCCTATAATAGCCAACACCTTGTATACTGAACTCTTATGGATCTTCGTTCACCTTGAAATCAAAAAATTCATGAGGGTTCATTCTAGAGATGTCCCTTCCTCTAGAAGCCAGGGTTAGAGCATTGGAAGGGGAAACAACGCCTTGATTAGCTTGAATAAACATATTAACAGCGGCCTAGATCTCCGCATTCGTCACTTGCTCCTTTAAGGGACTATAGGGAGCTCGGGAAACTGGTGGAACTTAATCCTCATAGGCATTGACTCCTCATTGAAATAATGCTCTTCTCAGAGGAATTATATGAAAAGTGCAAAGAACGATCATTAGAGAAGAGAAGTCTTAAGTTAATATACGGCACATTATAGATTATGAAAGAAGTAAAGATTCCTAAAATACTTTATAGAATCTTATTCATAGGTGGGGCACACTTCGCACTAATGAATAAGACTCTATATGACACGACACGTTGGACTCCTTAGGACATTTTGTGCTTTTATACCAAGTTTTCCATGACCCAATTTAAGTCCTAGGCATGACATGACAATTGAGACTCCCAAAGGAATTCCAATATAGCCTTTTTAGAATATTATAAATATTCATAGGTAATGGATCAATAAATAATAAAGCAGAAGGAAAACCAAATAAATGGTATAATCATAATATCATAATAAGAGGGCTAAAAGTCATATGGATTCTACACATCATTTCCAATAGTGCATCTACATACTAGACTTGGCGGGGGCTAATATATGTCTCTAGTTCACCCTCAAACAAAAGTAAATAAAGAATAGTCTCATACGATCTCAAATGGACAAATAAAGCTAGAATCTAAGAAGTTTGTCTTTGAAGCATGATTGGACTATGAGTCCTAGATTGGACTCATAGTCCCTTTAGAATAGATTCCCAACTTTTATTTCATTTTGACAAAAATTAAATAAATTACTAATGTTAGTTAAATAAAAGATTTCAGTATGATTAATAAAAATTTAAAATATTTTTCTTACCCCATTCTATCACTTCCTCCCATCGTAATGCCCCTACCCCCAAAGAGACCCCAAAATATTAAATATTTATTAAAATTTCTTTTATAAAAGTTTTAAAAAAATTGTTACTTCATCCACTCCATCCATCCCCCCCTCCCCAAAAAAAACCCAAATTCCCTTCTAAAGATTTTCTTAGATATTATTTTTATTTTTAAAAAATTTATACCATCCTACCTAACCCTTCGCTCTCAAATATCTTCATTTTAGATATGATTAGTATGTAAGTACAAAAAATGCTTTCATAAAAAATATGTATATATCTAACATAAAATTTGTACAAGTCATGATGCGCTAACCTTAATCCTTCGTTGGGCAAGCCAAACCCTAACCATGAATGGTTAGTAACAAGCATAAGGGTAGAAGGTTCTCTAACAGGAATCAACTGACAACTAGCATAAAGAAACCCGAATTAGTACTAGATATATGAACATACAGAAACACTAAACCAAACCTTCCAAGACCTACAAGTCACCCGTACAAAACTACTATAAATGGGATACAACATAGCTCACTCATAATATATCTCTATACATATACAATACCAAAATAATGTACAAGGAAAGTGTCAAAAACAAAAGATAGGCCATAGATACTGATGGAGACTTGAAGGATCCAGGAACGTGTACTCACCCTTAGTGTCTAAATGTGGAAGCTACAATAGGGAGAATCAACGTTACTAGCTCATGCTAGGACCTATGTCACGAAATAGATATAGAATATAGGGTAAGTCCCAGAAATATGATACCCAATAGACATCATAGGCTGACTACATATGAATAGTAAAAGCAGGATAACTTGAAACACAACTCCACGAGTGTATAACCATAAGAACTAGACTAAGCATGCCGATAAATATAGAAGTAACAAGAACTAGGAAAAGGTATAGTGATGTATGCAGGTATAAGGCCCTACTATCTATGCTTGTACGCTAATGAGGCCCCTATAAGCCCCAAAGGTACACCTACACACAATAATTGGGTGAAGAGGTATATGCTAGAGTAAGATATGTGTCATGCCCCAAAGTCCCGTAGGGCGGACCGACACCCATTACCGATAAGGCTCGGGAGAACCAACATATAACTATATGCGTTTTGTACATATTATAAGGGGTTTCTATGTTTGACATGCCTTTAAGCAGATAAACAGTGAGAACAATCCAAAAGAGAATGCATATGACTAGGCCATTAGGGCCATGCTGTCTAAATTGCGAGACATGACTTCATTGTGATTTACATAGTCTACAAAGCCTCTAAATAAATAAAAACATCTAGCAAGGGTCGGGACAGGCCTCGCCTCAACAAACTGTGCAATAAAAATATGTAAGGTCTAGACATGTACAAAACCCCGAAGCAACTTGGAGCTTGATGACAGTAGCTGAATGTCCTATACTCCTACTGGGGAGATTTACTAGCACCTGTACCTGCAGCATGAAATGCAGGTCCCTCATAAGGGACGTTAGTATGTGATAATGTACTGAGTATATAAGGTAGGATATACTGTGTATAAGATAACAACTCAAATAAAACCATGCATCTGTGGAAGTTCAAGGACCACCCTTAATTATACTATGGAATCATGTACTTTACATCCTTTATATCACTTTACCTTTACTATAAAATCTGTACGGTAAAATTTGTGCACAGCTGTAATCATATGACCAACTGATCAGTGGTAAACTATATCGGGATCATCCCTATGCTAGGTTCTTATTGAACCCCCTCAGGCTCCATCCATCAAACTGTATTGGGATCGTCCCAATGCTAGGTTCATAATTGAACCCCCTCGGGCTCCATCCATCAAACTATATATTGTGTCTTTCAATTGCCTTTGAGATGATTCTTTTGGTGGCCATAATATCGGAGCTGTAAGACTGTATATATAACATGTGATATGTGGATAATCACACAGGACAACATGACAGTGAAAAGAGTACGTTACGTTAATAATAAAATGCGTATGAATTGGAATAACTTGTGAACTTTATTTTGTAGCAAGAGCTCATGTAACTTGGTGTCAAAGTATCTAGGCAGGTTTGAAAGAACTATGTATGGAATCATATGAACATGTACAAAAGTGTAGACATGGTTAATAATTGTGCTAGAGTTGGTGAATGCCTTTATGTACCAAGAAGAGAGCTATGTTTCATGCCAGGTGATACGAAATCAAATAACCTTGCATACCTCATTGTATGACCTCGTTACTATCTCAAGTTAACCTTCCCTTCCTCCAAATACTTATCTACAACATAATAGAGGATATCACTAACATTAATAGCCAATAGATACACCTTGCCATCCCAATCACATAACAAAATAACACACGGGCAACAAGTGGGTGTTTATAAACCCGGGCATATTCCTTTAACTTTTCCTCCCCTAATCATATTTTATAACACAAATTAGCATATACACACCATGTACATACAATGTTAAGTCCATAACAACCTAACAAAAGCCCACAAAGCACAACAAATCACAATTCCACACAATCTAAAAAAAGGACAACATAACGTTACCTTCCTTCGCTACATTTCAACGTTGACAACTCCAAACCTGTTCCAAGTTTAAACAAACTATTCCAGCAACATTTATACATACAACAAGATATGAAATAGTTTCATAATAGCAACAAATCAGTTATTAAAGACGTGAAGCAATATCTTGCTCTCCAACAGTCCACAAGTTACAATCAACATGACACTTGAAATAACTCGATAAAACACGCTTATTAAATGAAACCAAAACCAGGACAGCAACTTTGGGGTGATGTTTATAACTCACACTATCTTAAGAAAACCAAGTTCGCTTCATAATACAACTTAAAAACCATAGAGAAATCACCAAAACTAAAGCAAAAGGTGCAACAACTTTCTGAACAAAATCTGTCCAACAAATTCAGCAGCGTAGCTAGCATCTATTTCATGTTTTTCATGATAAAACTATAATAAACACACAACTATAATTACTTGACTTTGCCTTAAAGATGTATAGGCTCCTTAAGATCCCTAAAGAGGTCATTTGGATGCTTCACAAAGTTGAGAAAAGTTGAGAGAAAGTAGAGAGAGCAATTTGATTTTTTTTTGTGTTCAAGTGAACTATAACTTGTGGAGCAGCTTTGGAGCCCTTTATATAGGGATGTTATGCCGACTCTCTTTTTAAGTCTTGACCAATATAAACCACACATAATTAGGTAGCTTACCCACTAGTTTGACCCTCAAGGTTGGGCCTTTTTGGAGCACAAACTTGATGGAATTGGGCTGCCAAATTTTTAGCTTTCACTTACTTATGTTTGGGCCCAATTTGCTAAGTGTTTTGTATTGTGTTTGGGCCATTTTTAATACATATCTTGGGATTAAAATATAGACCATTTATGATGCTAAAACATGGTTCCAAGTTACACCCTTAATATGGACTTTATTCATAATCGAACTTGGACAATTTCGACGTCGAGCTTCGTCTCCATTTAACTAGCAATTTTAAGCTAAGCAAGTAGGTGACTCACCTGCTAGCTTCTAAGTCCTACAAGCATCTAAATTCTCTCACTTTATTTTAAGTCCTTAATCTCATTAATTCAACACAAAACATGTATACACTCGACCCTCTTAAGCGTTAGACGCACATATAGCCCATTAACATCAGATTCAAGCACTTTTGAAAATTAACGCTAGTTTGACCAAATCAAGTATTGCTTCATTTCAATTATACTAGTATTGTAATGTGTGGGGTGTTACAATATGACAATGTTAAGTTTAGAGTAATCTGATAACCTATGCAAAAATTATCGTCTCTCTCCCTCTCTATGATAATTTGTCCTGGTCTTTGATCAAAACTTTATGCGCTGGCCTAGACTTCAACCTATGCTAGCACCTAGCCTCCAACCCAAGCTATAATTGAGATTTCACCATGATAAGGTTAGATGTGTCCAGTGGTCTACCTTGGCCCTTCGATCTCGTACTAGTCCAAAAATACCCTCTACCGGTAGTGCCTCTAATGGTATTGCCTCTAACTAGGAGTATATAAAATGTAACTAATACTTGTTTTATACATATGCTAATGGGAGGAGATATGCCTAATTATTGAGAAATCCTCATCCCTTTAACTATGTGGGACCTTACTCTAAGTTTCAATGTAACATTGTCGATCACATCTATATCCGAGCAAAATCTAATGGATTATAGGAACACTCCAAGATAGACAGCCAATTGTATAAATAATAAAGGTTCTTGTCTTATCATGCCTATCTAAGGCTCAACTTTATGAACTCAAGTCTGCTAGTCCATAAGACTATGCCTTTCAAGTAACACTCTGCACATTAAACAAGTACTCTGTCGGTCCTTGATAATCATGAGTACAAGAGGCAGTTAGTATACCTATCATAAGTATCCTTAACATGGTACACAACAATAAAGTCACTCATATAAATCAGCTAATATAATTAGTTCCAACATATATGGCCTCCAACCAACCCTCTGCTCAGTATTTATGCTGTCTAATACTATTATATTTTGGTGATTTAACAAATGATGGAACAAGAAAAAGATGAAGGAGCTGTCCCTATGTGTGTTGTGATCCTAAAACAATATCTAACAATAGTACACTGTGCACTTACAAGTTTGTTATTTATTGGTACGCGTCAGCTTACTATGCAAAAATTGTCTAGACAATGAAACTTCTCCAAATGGTGATGGTGTTGGGTATATATACCGAACCTTTCTTGAATAGAAATTTTGAATGTTTCTGCACACATTGAGTGAGTGTTCATGGTGAGGCTATCGAGTAGCATACTCAGAAGGAAAAATTCAATTTGTATCTTTACTTTATGTACTTTATTATGCTAAAATGTTGCTTGTATATTCTGAGTTAACTCCTAATCTATAAAAGTATCTTATATTTAAAGCAACATTTAATTCTTTATTGTTACAGTTAGCTATGGAGGGTGTTGAAATCTAAGTTGGCTAGAGTTAGTCAATTTAATGGGTAGTGAAGTAGCTACTTGTTGGCTCATACTTGTGGTAGAATTATCACAGTGAGAGGAGAAGGGATCTAGAGTTAGGTTCCTTGGTTGAAAGAGTTTGTATCAAAAGCTTTGCTCCATTGAAGTTTAATGAAGTTAGGTTGAAATCCTCTAAGGGAAGGTCATGGTCTTACTCCCTTGAGCAAAAAGGTTTTCACAAAAAATAGATTGTATTGTTTTACTTTGTTAGCGTTACTATTTTAGCTATTTATATTCATTGTTATTCTGACTATGTACTAGGTCCATTGTACTCAATGGAAGCCTAAGATTTCATCAATTGGTATCAAGGCTAGGAGTCTCTGAAAGGTTAACACCTTGATGTGCCACCAAAATACGATACTTTTGATGCTTTAAACTTAGAATATTGTGTGCTCTCAAAGCAATGCAAGTAAGTTTGATTTGTTTTTATATTAATTTTACAGGATTACTGGAATTGAGATATTTGTGGGCTAAGTTGTGCAGATTACAGATTTTTGAGATGTTACGAGACCTTTTACTAGCCATGGTTTATTCCACGAGCTGTAGATGAGTTTCATTGGTTAGATCCAATGAAAGGTTAAGTTTCAAAAGGTGAAGTTATATGTTATTAGATGAGTCATCAACTATTCGATATTCTATATGCATTTCTATGTATTGAAGAAAAAAATTATGCATAAATGCTAAACTGTTACCAAACGAAGGCTTCCATGGGTCGCAAGTCAGGTGACAAGTGTTCATAGCTTGAGAATTAGAGATTTTGAAGGATTGCTAAAGAGATACTAATGAAACCTCCTATGAGTCACAAGTTAGAAGATGCTCTGTAGGAAAGGTTCGTATGTTGAGGACAATTTATGCATTGCATTCTATGAAGGCCAGTCATGGGCCGTGATTCCATCTATGGCTCATAACCCTGTTTGTCTAAGTTCTCGATTCTAGTATTACTATTTCCTTTAGCATGTGATTTCTACTTATTGTAAATAGGTTTTAAGTTTTTCTTAGATGGAGAGTAGTTAGAACATCTACAACTTGATACTTGAGATTGATACTTTTTTCTTGGAGATTACTTGTGAACTGCTTTTGACATTATGTTCGTATTACAATCTTGTGTGTTTTGTGAAGAATTTGGATTTTCTGTTATGCAATTCATTGTTGTAAGTGTTTAAATATGCAAATCCATGACATGATTCTTTCATATATGACAAACATGAGTAGCTAAATCCACAACTAGAGTTACGAGAACCATGAAGAACTAACAAAGTAAAACTTGGATAATTCATAATCTTTGGAAAGTTATGCATGCATGTATTATTTATATTTTCATTTTGATTGGTTTTTAAGGGTGGCCAATGTTAGAAATTTTCTATTTCTTACTTACTAGATCAAGGGGGTAACAAATAGAAAAAGAAATAGAATAATAGGACTCGACGTGATTACACTCATCTAATCAACCTGAATAGATGAAGGGATAGTTATACTGGGACAAGGGAACAGTTAGTAATGCAACACCTCAAGGATGGATCAAATCACATGATAAAATTTTCCTAATTCCTTGATCAAAAGGTTAGGTGAACATAACTTACTAGTTCTGCATGCTACACACTAGAAAAGGTTATGATTATCTGGCTACACTGAGGTAGGAATTCATAGGGAATGCAATACTCTAGTTACTTTTCTCACTGATTTCACAACACTTGCACTTGACTGTTTGGTGCTAGTTTAGGTTTATTTATTATATTTCATCAAAAACCCCTTTTAGAAAATCAGTTAATTAATTCATTTTAATTGATTTTAATTATACTAAGTCTAGACCTTATTCCTCGTGGGATCGACCTTGAATTTGAGAGCAGCCACTTATACCTTAATTGGAAGATGTAGTTTGAAAGTGATCAAATTTTAGTACTATTCCCAAGGAATACAACTTTTAGATTGGTTTAATTAAGGTGATTTGTGAGTGAATCCTTATTTTCCTTATTTTATATTTTTTTCTTGTTTTTGTTTTTCTTTCAGCATTACATGTGTAGTGTATGCCCAATACTCGAAGTCGAGGCATTCCATTGACTTTGTTTGATCGAAAAATCCACAGAATGTTGAGAAGAATGGATCAAGACAATGCCAATAATGCTGCACTTAACTTGGGAAATCAGAACCCATCACTACCAATAGTGACGAATGCCCAATCGCACAAAATGAAAAAGTGACAGGAAATGGGTGGAATCCTTACAGACTTGATCCTACAACATTGAAAGTTACAGGAGCAATCTTGTTACTTCCTCTACGGGAAGATACCATGTTTGTCATATCTAGTGGGTTACTTCAGATGTTGTATCATAGAGACTTATTTTCCGATCTACTATCAGAGGATCCGCATAACAATCTACACGGTTTTATTTTTTTCTGTAAGAGTATAATGGGAAATCAAAATTTATGCATGGATGCCATTGTGATTTATGTCTTCCAATTGTCTCTCGCAAATGAAGAAATAGTACGATTATCCATACTTTCACAGAGTTTTATCACCATATGGAGGTGATCAAATTTTGACACCGTTGCTTTGATGTTGGATTATTTTGTGCGCCAATTGAGACCTAGTCATTGCACTTGAGTAAAAATGTAATATTACCTTAATTAGGACTTAGCTGACTTTGTAGTTTATATTGAACAATGGAATCAAATGGTAAACATCGAACACTTAGGTTGCTATTTTTCAACAGCACAAGGGTCTTCTATGACTTGTGGATTAGTCCATGGACCGTAGTTGCCCTCGTAAGTAGATGTCAATGACTTGGTTTTTCTAAAATCTTACTAGATGAACCTGTTTGTTAAACGAACCTATTGACGAGTCGTAGTTCAAATTATACCCATAAACAGTGTTCATCAATTCCATGCCTGCAAGTAGTGATTTCTGATTTTGTACCTACAACCCGATCTACAACTCGTAGTTCCTGCTACAAGTTGTGATTGGGCTTGTATATATACTTTCATTAGATAAGTTTAGTATGCCCTGTTTCTTACAAAGGACTTTTATGCTCATAATTTATACTATGGTCCATAGATAAGCCTTCGTAGGTCCTTCTGTGAACATTTTTGTTTACTTTTTGATTTCCTTTTCTATACTCATAGGAATCATCCATGCTTTACTTTTGTTTATTCAGGTACTATAGCTCCTCATCCTAAGAGAGATAAGATGCGAGCCTTATAGAGTAGTGACTCTGTGATGATCCTACAGTTATCAAGGCTAGTCGTAATGCCAGTGCATCCTTAGAAGTGGTCAACGTCCAACTGGATGAAGGCATTGAGCAACAATATTCTAGGGTGGCATCTAGACAATATATTGCTAGCCTATACATAGGACATAGTTACTCATCCTCCCTAGTCTGAAGAGGGAGGTGACTAGTAGAGTAGCTTGACCCAAATGACAAACTCTAGCTGGATTAGGTCTAGAGATAGCGAGGAATCCAATTTAGGTAAGAAGTAAAGGTTTAAGTCCGCAGAGTCTACCCCAGCACTAACCCCTCAAGCTGGATTGACAAGATGACAGTTTGTCCGGCGCATGCAAGACATATACAGGGAGGATGTCCAGCAAGATAATAGGGGTCGACAAGGCTGTACTATTTTTAAGGAGCCAAGGATCAAGAATTTTAGATTTGATAGCGCTCCCATGCTATGAGACACCATAGCACGGTACAACTTGGATTGGTTAGTATCTCTGTCAGGGAAGTACTTCTTGATATTGATTTAGGAGTTTTGTGTATCTTATGCTGCTATCATCATTGAGGCAACCTTAAAGAAGGGGAAGTATTAAATGGTGCATGGAGTCCTCGTCCACATATTAGGGACCACTATCAAGAGATTTCTGCTTAGTGCTAATTACCAGGCCCCTATGATGATAACAAAGTATGATTATAGGTTGGGCCAGACCAGAGACAAAGTACTGATGAGGGTTACGGCCTAAAACGTTGCTTTGATGAGGTGGATTAATAATCATATAGCTGAGCATGGCCAGTACCTTGACTAGATATCTAGTTCTATGCCGATGGTAAAGGCTTTACTTAGCTTCGTCAATATATTCTGGTGGGCTATGGTACGTACACGGACTGACTGGCCCAAGCAAATAATACTTTGATATTGGACCACTCTGTGCTAGTTGCTAAAATCATTGATAGTTATGCTATAAATTTGGCTTGATATGTAGTGGAGGAGATATACGAACATGCTCTAAAGAGGTCCACATCCATCCTATTCCCGCACTTGATTTACCATTAATGTATAGAGGTGAGGGTAAAGATCTTGCATAATATGGACATGATGATTGAGGCTAGCAGACTCAGGATGTCAGCTTAATGAGGATCCTATGGCTATTTGGTAAGCATTGCATCCTCTTATTCAACTACCAGTGATGTTTGTTGAGGCACCACAAGATGAGCCCACTACCTCCACTGCTACTACTACAGAGATTGAGGGCCCCCAACGAACTGATGTTGGGTAGAAGACAGGGCCCACTACCACTTTAACTATTGTACCATAGGCTACACCTATATGTCCTCACCCCCTAGGAATGGTATACGTGTCTACAAAGTCTATTCAGACTTTGGTAAAGATATAGGTTTACACTGAGTCTCAGTTGGCTCAATTGCTGCAGTAGATTTGGCCTTGGGTTCGCTAGGCCATTATCAAGTTTGGGGAGCACACATAGGTACATTTCACAACCACTATTGAAGATATACTAGAATCATTACACATATATTTAGATGCTTTTGAGAGACGTAGAGTGTCACCTCAGTTTAGTTCAGATTCATATGACAGTCAACTGAGTAGAGATCTAGTAGCTCTTTATAGATATGAGGGCAACATCTTCAGTACCTCTAGTGATTCCTATGCTCGATGTTGATACAGGGGTAGTTGATTTATTCGATGATGAGCCTCTAGTCTGTGTTTCTGGGAAGAGGCATCATCTTGATTCTGATGATCCTAATGTTGCTAGACTAGAGGCAAATAGGCTAGAGTGAGCATAGGTAGAAGCTGCAACACAAGCCTCTATTATTAATGAGAGGGACTGATAAGAAGATGAACTAGAGATAGTGAGAGGTGTCGAACCCTTTAGACATACTGCCACTATTGAGAAGACCACCCAACAGGTTGAGGGTGGTCAGACATAGACTGAGACTAGGGCTGTATATTCCTTTTGACCCATATAGTTTGCGTTTTCTATATTTTTCTACATTGAGGACAATTCAAGTGTTCTCTGATAGAGTGTGGGTCGTTATAGGCCTAAACAAAGTTTGAGTAACGAAGGCCTATATCTATCCTAATTCTTGAGTTCAAGGGGTTTTCTTGTATGCGTTCTTTCCCTAAGGACATTTATTTTCTATTGAACCAACATGTTTAGGATGTATAAGTAGTACTAATAGCATATTATATTGATATCTGTGGCATACATTAGTTTTTGTTGAAAAATGATACCCATTTGTTTTGGAGATTAATGATGTGTTGTTAGGTAGTTTTGATGACAACTATGTTGCAACAGTGATTGACAGTCTGACAAAATATGGCTTAATTGTAATGAAAAGCATGATTTGAGAGTCTATGTTGTATATTCAGTACCAAGTATGTGTGAGCATTATTGGATGCTTCTTATACTATGTTTTAATTTAAAACTTGCCCTGTTTCTCTAACTGAGACTATAGGTTAGTTGGTTACAAAAGGATCATAGGTAGTTGTTCATATTAGTCCACGTAGCCAACAAATGACTAATCAAATGCATTATGTGTCCCTAGATCCTATTTTTATGCCTTTCATATACTTTTCTTTGTAGATACATGAGTAACCAAACCTTGTCATTTGTGAAACCCTGAGTTTGGCCTTCGTCCTTCCTTGGATACTGTGCACCTTGACTCAGGCTAAAAGTCTGTCACGACCCAACCTAGGGATCGCGATTAGTGCCGATTGGGCACCCAGACAAATACTAAACCAGATTTCCATTTATAATAACTAAGAAATTTATCAAAATTTCGACAGAGTTTCCTCTGTTTAACTGACTAACCACACTTGCAAATAGCGAACCCAACAAACAACAAACATCAAAATACATATATATTTATGCGGGCCGACAAGGTCACCGTTGCGGTAGAACCGCCCAACAAACGTATCATACATACGAAGTCATACTAAACACAATATCCTACATCCACATGTATCCACAGACCTCTAAATATATAAACTGAATCATAGGACGGGACAGGGCCCCATCATACCCTCGAATATACATAAATGCAAAATATAGAAAATACGTGTATATGTATATACCAAAAGATCTGCTCCTGATGCAAAAGGAGTATGTCAACGGCAGACAGAGATCCTAGGAAGATGGCTCTCTAACCTGTACGTCAGTACGTGCGGGCATGAATGCAGCCCCTCCCAAAGGAAGGGAATTAGTATGAAAAATGTACCGAATATGTAAAGCGAAAAGTACAAAATATAAGTGACAGTAATAATCCAAATAAAATATATAAGTCAAACTTGTATGTAAACATCAAAATATTTCTTTATTTAAAACATAAAAATAATGCATATCGGATGGGAACGATGGCGACCTCCAAACTCGTGCCATACCATAGCATAACACCAGAAGTTTCAAATCTCCAAAATCTCCAACACAAATCCCAACTGTAACATAGGTGAG
>JAOTQJ010205568.1:0-19412 GCA_025642045.1 Solanum sejunctum
ATCAATGCATACATAGCCCGAGAACAAATAAATAATGTACCTGTAATCACATTAGGCGATGCCTCCTGGTCCTGTCAACTGGATAGGGCATAAATACGATTAGCAGGACTGCTAGAACCCGAAGCTCCACTACGACCCCTGCCATGACCTACCACTGCTGGATCACCCCATCCCGCGGGATTCATAGACACCGAAGCAGAAGAGGAAGTCCTGCCTGCTCGAAAAGTCTGGGAGGATCCTTCTGCACTATCTCTATTGGGATAATTACGCAGTTGGTGCCCCGGGCGACCACAAAGAAAATAGGCACCTGTAGCACGAAAGCATTTCCATCGGATGATGTTTCCCACACAAAGAACACTGGGTATAATAAAATCCTGTTGATTGCAAGAACCCGACCTAACCCCTGACTGACTGGAGGTAGCTGGTCTCCTACTAAAGGTCTGCGGAGGTGTGCTTTGTACCGGTCGAGGAGGAGGGGGTACACTCGACTGTGTCCAAAATTGCCTGCCTCGAAAATCCACTCCTGAATCGGATGACCTCGCCCTTTTTGGCAGCCTTCTATCATCTGTCCTGTCCGCCTGGCGCCCACGACAATGATCCTCCATCCCTTGGGCATGAGCCTGAATACGAGCAATATCCATCCCAGGTTGGGCAGCCAATACCAAGCAACTATTAACATAATACGTATCTAGCCAAATAATATATCGGTTCATGCGATCCATCATGTTGGAGATGTGTGCCGGTGCATATCGAGCCAAAGAATCAAATTCCAAGCTATACTCCCGAATCGACCGACCCCACTGTTGAAACATCAAAAATCTGTCCTCCCTGGTGCATCTGACCTTGGGAGGTAAAAAGTGAGCTAAAAAGGCTTCAGTAAACTCCCCCTAAACTGCAAGTCGGGCATTTGCACCTCGGGACAGCAGCCACCATTCATACTAATTTGCTGCAACATCATGTAATCTATAAGATGCCAGCTCCACCGATTCTACTTCCGAGGCCCCAATCACCCTCAAGGTCCGCTGCATCTGTCTCACGAACTCCTGGGGATCCTCCGAAGGTTTGGACCCGAAAAACTCTGGTGGTCCACAAGCCAAGTAATCACAGGCCCAGGAACTATCTCGACGAGCGGCCTGACTACTCCCCAGCTCCTGTCTGTGGGTCTGGCGGGCCATATTTTGGGTCACTAACTGTATCGCCTCGCTGAGTTCTGCAATATTGGCACCTGGTTGGGTAGTCGAAGGTTCTGATGTCTGGCCCTCTGGAGCTGGAGGGGTAACCGAACTTGCTGTCGAGAGAATAGTCTCCTGCTCTGGCTGATTACGAGCCTAGGTAGTTCTCCGACTGAGTCGTGCCCCATCTACTGCTGCAGGCCTCCCCCTGCGGCCGGCTAGTTACTTTCTTGGTAGCATATCTGAAATATAAATTAATTCGGTCAGGGGGAAAAATCACCCTATTCGTACCGCTCTAATTCACGATCTAAGATCAGAAGGAAAAGTATCATCCTAATGGCCCAGACATACACTTCTGTCATGACCCAACCTAGGGGGCCATGTTTGGTGCCGATAGGACACCCAGACATACACTATACCGAATCTTCTATCCACAATAGCTAAGGAATTTCCCAAAATTTCGACAGAGTTTCCTTTGTCTTTCTAACTAATGCCACCTGCAAACAGCGAACCCAACAGTACCAAATATTGTCATAAGAACAGATATACATACACATACGCGATCCAACAATGTTATCGCTACGGCAGAGCCGCCCAACAAACATACCATGCAAACGAGATCATACCAACATAGTTTCTGACACCCATATGTATCCACAGACCTCTATGTACAGAAATTGGACCACACGATGAGACAAGGCCCCATCATACCCTCGAGTATATAGATATATAAATGCAAAATACAAACTGAACTTGTACAAGCATATACCAAACTGTCTGCTCCTGATGCTAGAGAGCACTTCAACGATAGACGGAGGTCCTAAGAAGACGATCCTCTAGCCTGTTCTTTTATAACTGCGAGCATAAATGCAGCCCTCGAAAGGAGGGGGTCAGTACGAAATAGGTACCAAGTATGTAAAGCAGAAATCCCGATATGTGAGTGAAAATAACAATCCAAATATAATAGTATAGAAGTCAAACCTATATCTCAACATAAAAATATTTATTCTTTTTAAAACCTAAAAAATAATGCATATCGGATGAGAACGATGGCGACGTCCAAACACGCGCCATACCACAGCACAAAACTAGAAGTTTCAAATCTCCAGTCTCCAACACAAACCCTCAAACAATCTACGTGAACCAGGGCGATAGGGCTAAGCGTCCACACATTATAAAGCATAAAGCATAGGGGTCATCATGCCCGTTTATAGAGCCGAGGCGATGGTGCCACGCACTCCCGTGAGCCGGGGCAAACTCGGCCCAACACTCACACTCCATGATGCCATCCCATCCCAGCTCCTTATGTCTCCGCTAAGCCAAGCCAGTCCATGGGCAAATAGACCCGCTGTATCCAGCCAAACTCAGAATATATATATATATATATAATCATACCAGCGCATGAAATATCCGGCTGGGGAACCGTTGAATGAGGCCAAACGAGCACGAACAGAGCCGTGAGAGTCATATGCATAAAAACTAATTTCAAAGACTTGAAAATATACAAAATATTCACTTTGAAGTCAAATAATAATTCTTTTACGAAATGTACCCAAAATTGCTCAAAACCACATTTAGAGAGAATTTTTGAACAAACGGACTTGAAACCTGCCAGTTCACTAATTCCAGTCAAACGAACACTATTTATGGGTTCAGAACTCGATAGACTAAGAAGGAATAAATTTACCATAAACTTGGCCAAACATGAATGTGTATCATTTTTTCAAACATAAAACGTTTAATAAGCTCATGATTTCATGCCAGAGAATAGAAAAACTTTACATACCGCAAACTCGCTTTCCAACTAGCTCTATCACAAATTCAATCCAACCTTAGACTTCCGAACATCTAATGTCTACATAATTACAATAACGTCAACAATTAATATTCGTATCAGACCTTAATCTCTAACCTTTTATTCTAAATTTATAAAAATTTTGGCAGCATTTTCCCTTAAAATACACTGCCCCGAGAATTCAACTCGGCTCAAATAATCAGTCAGCAGCAACAACAACAGCCCATAACATCCAAAAACCTTTCCGAATACCATTACGACATCAAAACATCACAAAATGCTATTTTGCGACGAAATTAACAAAACAGGGCAGCAATGAATCAAAATCATATTCATCATATTCAAACTTTCCAATTTGAGCCAACATTCACATAATTATTTGAATCATTTTCTAACACTTCCTTTACCACATAACCACTATTTCCATACCAAAGAAACACAATTACATGACAACAAGTCAATATCCAACCATATACAAAACTCCATTCCCAATTCGACCACAACTCAAAATTCATAATTCCGTTAACAACTAATCCTATTCTCACATTTTACCTTCATTTTAACACGTTTGTAACACCTTCATAACCATTAATTAACATAAACAATGATAAAACTTAACATACCTTTCAAGCCTTTCCTACACCCAAAACTTTCGTAATCGGTAAACTAGGCATTTTCTTGACGAACCAACGCCACCACACTACTTAGGGGCTATAACATACCGAGCTTGAAGCATCAAATAATCGAAAACACAAAAAAAGTCAAATTTTTTTGGTGGTCACTATAGCAAAGGGATATACATGTATATATATAGGCACACTTGGTACACTTGTGCCAATCAATAAATCCCACATACCTTGACCCCACAACAAGCTTTATTCTTAAGGACCTAACTTAGGTAAAATGTTGCATTCGGTCCCAAACTTTATCAAATCGAACCAATTAAGGACGTTCGGTGTTTAAATTATGTTACGGGTACTAACAAAGCCTATGGCTTAGACATGACACGGCGAATGGGGAACGTAAAGGAACACAAAAAAAGCCTCATAACTTATCATTATACATCATTGGTCCTGAAAGCATATAAAAGACATAAAGAGTAAGAATAGGGGCAAAAGGACTAGGGGAGAGCTTTCATAACATCATAATCAAGAGAAAAAGAGCCATACCTTATATCATAGGTACATAACATATCCAACAAACACATCTAATACATTAATAAGAGTGGGGGCCAAGACAAAGAAATTGAGCTTATCCTTATATTCAAAATAGAAAATAAAGAAGAGTGACTTAATACATAATAAGAGAAAGAAAGAATAAGGTCCTCGAAGTGGAGGACTCACGAACTGGCTTAAGTAATATAGAATTTGCCACATGGAAGAAGAGGAGGATCAACTTGGGCACCGGTTCGTACATGGTGATATCAGTTAGGCAAGAGTATATGTTACTATGTTTGAATGTACTAAGTATATATTATGCAATGCAACAAAAAATAGGCGTCAAAGTCAAAACACATAACAATAGGCAATAGACATCATATAACAATATGGCATTTATGACCAATGCTCAATTAAAATATGCTTAAGTAACATATGCTTATATATGATATCATATGTGTAGAAGAGACCAAGCTAGATTTCCAAAGTACAAACCCTTTGGTTGGTTGATGATGGTATCACCCCATCATCTAGGTGGTGTGGTACAAACCCATCACATGGTTGATTATAATTTCACCTTGTCACCCTAGTGGCAAAGTACAAATCTCATACATGGTTGATGAGTACAAATCTTTAATTTGGTTATCAAGGTATAAACCCCCCGACAAGGTTATCCGAGCTCTTAGTCCCGTCGGATCGAGCATGGTCTAATGCAATACTTTATATGGATTACATCAGATACATAAGATCCTTTCATTATTGTAACAGTAATCATATCATATCTCATACTTTGGACCTTTAATTCCTCAAGAAACTATAATCATACATTTTATCAAATGCTTGATGGTTGTGTAATGCTAGTAGAAAATCATGAAATATAGAGATGAAATAATAAATAAAAATCTATTCTAAAAATCTATTGTAACACCCTCAAGCAATATACATCAAAATCCCCTATCAAATCTTATATTAGATGCAAGATTTATAGCTCAAAATATAGCAAAACAGTCGCAGCTTTACATAGCTTTAACATAGTTCATAAGCATGCTCATACTAGTAAACCCAATTGTAAAATCGATTTTAAATCAAGCAAATTGAGTATAAATGGGGTTAAGAAACCATGGATGAAAGGACCCAATAGTTGAAACTCACAAACCTTAGGTTTGGAGAAACTATTGATAAAGATTAAAAGTGGAGTCTTGGAGCTTGAAGGAAATCCTTAGTTCCAGATGAGGCTTTTAAGACTTGAAATTAGGAGTGGAAAATATGGCTAAGTGTTTGAGTGAGTATTAGAGGATATATAGGATGATATGAGGGTTAAGTATGGCTAAGTATAGGCAAAAACATTTTTGGGAACACTTAGGCCCAAGATATAAAAGTCTTGGACTGAAGTCAAAACTGACAAAATTTTAATATTGGTGCATTGCGCCAGGTGCACGGATAGTCTTTAAAAATTACATTTTTATAATATTTAAATTTTGCTATGGTTGCTCTTAAATTAGCGTTAGACCCTTTCCCCCTAATTTTGACCCCTGAACTAGAATGTGAAGTGGAACTTTTAATATCTTGCACGAATTTTGAGATATATAAAATTATGATTTTGGGAATTTTTGAGGCACATTTTCGAGAACCAGTTGGGGTAATTTCACTAGCTGAGCAGCTGGAGCACCATAGGCAGAAGATAGAGGTTGCGAGGCATTGGATCAACTTGGCCGTAACCTGATCGAGCTGTTAGTTGAGGATACTCGAATTGTCTGGGAGAGGTTGGGAATAACCAGCTTGTGCACTAGGAGAGTCTTTTGGTTGTCCATAAGTTGGTTGTGGCTTACTAGGAGGCCTCTATAAACCGAGGCAGATTGCTAGTTGTAACCATAGGCACTATTATCAATAGAAGTATCTTGACCTCCAGCAGTATGCTGCTATTCAGGTGGGGCCTACTGGTTGTAGTAATCTTACTCACCTGCCTAATGTGGCAAGACATACACATTCTATATTCAGGATAAAATAACTCTTAATATGGCAAAATACCGTTATTAGAGGACCAAGGAACCACTACAATCTTAGGGACTTGACCAATAGTAAAAGATGATGTAGTCTACTCATCATTGTCAAAAGGATAATGTTTAGCTTTTTACATAATAATGATATGTGTATTCAAATTTATATACCCAGTGAGAATAACTGTTTCAATGACATGTGAGTTAGAGAAGCGATAAACTTTAATATTAAGAATAAATGTGATCCTCTCATGAAATAGTACAGTAGCACACCTTGCAGTTCCAAGATGAAAAATCACTCCTTTAACATTTTTTTCCGGTTGTCATTCGTCCAGCTCATCATTAAGATATTTACTCACTCCACTTATTTCTATCTTTTACCAAGTGTTATTTAGTTGTGGTTATCTTCATAATGACGCAAAATATATGTTTGATTCTTGGTTAATGCATCTCAATATTTTCCTAAGAGGTTTTTCTTATTTATTGCAGCTTTATTGATGGTTTTGGATATCGCTTGACAAGGACTGAAACTTGAAGATAGCTTTTTTCCCAACTTTTGTTCAATCTTTAGTGAAGATACAAGTTTAGAAGATGCATTAACTCATTTTGGTTTTCCATGAATGTTATGCAAAACTATGGATGCTATCTATATTTTTTTGTTAAGAAAATTGAAGCTAATATCATGGGATGCTGATAAACAATTTATTGTAATAATTCATATTCTTTCTCTATCTTTCTACCTTCTCTATACTTTCTATATTGAGTTTTTTAGTAATTTTATTTATATCTGTTGATGAATTTTAGATTCTTGTGATATCAATAGATATATATAGGATCGTTGATCGTCAATCAGAGAACAATTATTGTTCGTCTATAACGGCCAATCTAGCACTAGAATTGTTGCTTATCTCTAATGGATAATTTAGGACTAAAATTGTTGTTGGTCAATGAAGCTATTTTATGACTAGATTATTGTTCGTCATGAAGCTATTCAAGGACTAGTTTGATATGGTCATTAGATCTACTATAAGATAATATTTTTAATGGTCTCTAATGCGATTCTAGGACCAGCTAACAGGTTTTCTCTAAAGATTTACTTTGACTAGGTTGTGAAAGGTTGCAAAAGAGGATTAATGACCAGAATTTCAACATATAAATGGTCTATATGAGACTAGTTATCTAGTCTCTTAAAAGGATATCATGACCAATTTTTTTCTCGTCTCAGAAAACATATTGGGAATAGATTTTAGGTCTAGTCCTAAAAGGCTTTTAGCAAAGCAAGCTTTTGGGGTGACCAGGTGACCAAACTTTTCTGGTCCTGAATTACTTATTTGGGACTAGATTTGAGCCTTTAGGGACCATATTTCTCTTCCGAAGAGTTTGTTTTTGTTATAGTGATCGTCGATGAGTACTTCCCCAATAGAGCTGCCAACTGCTATAATCTATAACAGACTATTGTGTACAGGAGTTCGGGGACACTTTCAAGCCCAAAGATGTTGATCTGAGGCTCCTCAAATATAGTATAAGTCTATTGACCTCGCTCATCATACTGGTCATATCGGTATATTTGCTGCACGACTCATACACACCATTGATTAGATAATGAATTTGGAGGTGAGAATGGTGTGGGGGTGCTGAAGAAGATTCAGACTTAGTCTCTTCTCCATATCTGGACTCTAATCCATCTCTACAGGAAGTCATCTGAATGGAACTATTGCCCCTGCCACCTCCCTTGTCAGACTGGGAAGGGCAGTTAACTATGGCATGAGTCTGAGGCTGGCCTATTTGTATGGTAGCCACCCGTGTCTATAGTCAGTTGGTGCCCACATCTAGCTGGATAACGAGGTCCTTGAGGGACTCGCTGACCTTAGTAGCAACCTGATTGTCTGAAAGATTCATATCTCAATCACCGCTGCATAACACAGATCTTTGTCTTTCTGGGTTTGGGGGCCATGGCATCTGAAATCCACATAATTAACATATGAATTAATCCAATAAGTATAGGAAAGAACATCAAAAATGTTACAAGATAAGATGGCAGAAGAACATGTGAAGGCTCATCTATGAGCCATAGGAAAAACTACGAGCCATCGAAGGCCTATGTAGGTGGCATGGAATAGTAAACAAGTTGCTGGAAATACACCTGCATGGCCAGGTACAGCTCGTAGAACAAACTATGAGCCGTAGACTGAGTTATAGGTGTAATTACAGAATCAATATTTATAAGCTTGAACTATATGAAACAAGTCTTCAAGTCGTAGTCAAAATTATGACCCGCAAAAGGTTTTATCTGATGGAATTTTATAATTTCCCAAGTTATTGATTTTACTTATTAGGGGCATCTACAGCTTGTGGATTAATCCATAGGCTATAGAAAACTCTTGTGATATAAAAAATATAGCAGCTTGAGTTTTCTAAGTCCATTAAATCAGCTTCTTCACAAGATAATCAACAAGGCCATACAATTATACTCAAATACAGAGCATAAATTTGCACACTCACAAAGTTACCCAACAACCTACACATGACAATTATGATTCTACCCATCAAACATCAATTCCATATTCACATGACATTCCGTCAACCCCTGGCCAAATTAAATTTATGTTATTATTCATCCACACACAATCATATGCCAATTTTTAATCAAATAGTTCAATTTATTTTCGATGACATGTGACTATGTGATTTCAAGAAATGACATACAAGCATTTCATGGACAATTAAATTAAACATATTATCTGGCATATGCATGGTTAAATTCAAAGGCTACTATACAATTAGGTTTAAGCATGTATTGTTCCTCATAAATAGGCCACACAACTTTTGAGCACGTAATCCTCGAAATACCAAACCCAACAACAATCCAGCCTAATGATAGAAATTCATATGTTATATGAAAATTTAAGTTAAGTACATTCTGGATTTCGGTCATAGAGTTGAGAATTTAAAGGAGGAACCTAAGATAGGTGAAATTCTAGTTGGTCGAAACTCGTCAAAAATTTACTAAAGAGCATGGAGGTTGGCTGGAGACATGGGGAGAAGAATGTCTAAGGGTAATTTGGAAAATCTAGGCAAGAATAATGGGTAACCCTTTATTATAACATTGATCGGGTTAGGTTAAAATTGGGTTCAGGCCCTCTCAAACCCTAACTATGGGCCTAAAAGATTCTACAGTCCATAGAACATTGTTTTGTCATGGGCGTGTACTCCAATTTGGCAGATTGTACTCAAAGAACCATCTCGTACATAGAACTATGGCTTGTAGATTGGGTCATAGAAGCCCCCAATACGTAGACAATTTTAGGAATCTTACCTGGCATCCACGAGTCTCATTCCTGACCCATAGTTTTATCTATAGGCCATAAATTTGGCTCATGGGCTGAAGTGCACAACAATTTGGTTATTAGAAACGTTTCACGAGTCAAGGTATAGTTGTGGTGTAAACCACCATTCATAGAACTAGTCATAGAAACACTTTTTGTCTCTTTTCATCCTTGATTGGCTAACTTAACCTTGTTCTTGCATATTCTTCATAGAACAAATTGTTACCCTATATGCCAACAGTTCTTAAAGTCAAAAAATTACTGCCAAAAAGGTAAAAAAATACCTATAAGTCCAAAAAGCTAAAAATAAAACAAAAACACTACTGTTACATTAGATATCTTAGGTTTGCCTCCCACGTAGCACCTTATTTGCTATGATGACATAACTTGGACAACTTGGTGACTTAGACTTAACTAAGTGCCCAAACTTCCATCTTCAAATCATCAAGCATCTACATAGATTGACAGATATTAAAGATGACTTCTTTATCATTCAATCGAAAACTGAGTTAACTTGATTCTATATCCACCAGTGCTCGCCCCGTGTCTAGGAAAGGACTTCCCAAGATGATTAAAACTTCGAAGTCAACTTCATAATTCAAGATCACAAAGTCAGTGGGGAATATTAATTTTTCTTGTTTGATAAAGACGTCATACAATATCCCCATAGGCTTTTTTACCATTGTGGCAGCCATCAACAATCGCATATTTTGGGGAGTAGGGGCTCCTAACTTTTTAAACACTGCAAAAGGAATTAGATTAAAACTAGCACCTAGATGACATAACCTTTGCAAATTCAACTTCTCCAATGGTGTAGGGTATGGTGAATGCTCCTAGCTTTTCTCTTTTCTGCATTAAGGACCTTGTTGTTCTCGCACTATAATGTTGAAGCTCTAGAGAAAACTCTTGGCTCACAGTCCTATTTTTCGTCACCAAGTCCTTCATGAACTTTGCTTACTCAAGAATCTTCTCCAATGTCTTAATAAGAGGAATGTTGTTAGAGAGTTGCTTAAGCATGGAGATGAGGTACTAGAATTTACCTTCCTCCTTCTGTTTGAGTCTCTGAGGAAAAGGAAGTGGAGTTCTCGAAATAGATTTCAACTTCTGTGGTGTCACTACTGTATCTCTTACCCGATCCTTCGCACTAGCATCTCTAGTCTCTGCATCCTTGCCTTCAACCATTTCCTTGCAAACTTCATTATCATCAAGTAGCATCGATGGGTCAATGGTCTATTTGTTGGCACTTGTTATCATTGTCTTACATTGCCCCTCATTCTTTGTGTTCTGAATTATGTTGGTAGCTAATGTACCTTGGTAACGCTGGTTTAATTGGGTCAATATCTGACCAAGCTATTGCTCCAACTGCTTGATAAAAATACAATGAGACTTGACTTTTTGATTAATGCTGGAGATGTTAGATTTCATCCCCTTAAAAGTCTCATCCTGAGCTTCATCCTTCTTCAGCAGTCGGTCGAACATCTCCTTGGTTCGAGATCTACTACCACTAGAGTCTCGATTATGTGGTCACACATACGGACCATTTTTGTAACCATCTTTGCATCCTAATCAACATATCTGTCTTGGCCCCTATTCCTATGATAGTAGCTTCCTTGGTTGTTTTCTCTGAAAGCGCCATCCCTGTTAAAGTTCCAACCTTGGTTTCTTGACCTTAGAGATAGTAGTCCTGATTGAACCCTTGTGTGTTAGTCCGAGAACCTGCCATCTGATTAGTAATGAAGCAAATGTTCTCTTTATAGTAACTCTCCTCGTGCATAGGTGCTCGTGAAGGCCAATGAGCTACTGCATTCACACATTTCTTCCTTTGCTTCATCAATAACCCTATATTAGTGTTATTCAAGAAATATCTTGAATTATCTCCTCATTTATCTTTGCTTGCACTAAATTAGTACTGACTGAGAATGAGCTTTTGATAGTTGACCTGTCTCTCATCCCAAATGCACGATTTATCTTCACCACTCTCTCGAACCTTTCAACTATCATTGGAAATGGAAAATCTAGAAATGAGCCTCCCATAATAGTGTCAGTAATAGCTTGGCTATTTTCATTTAGGGCATGATAAAATATTTCCACCAAGGCTTCATCAATGATCATGTGGTTAGGAATACTCCTCAGGCACTTTGTCACCTCTCCTTTGTAGTGTTGATCGAATCACTTGGCAATTGCTCGAAGTTGTTGATATGATCCTTCATCTTCAGTTTCTTTGACTTAGGGAAGAACATCTCCAAAAAGTCCTTCTATATTTCCACCCAGTTGATGATTAAAATCTATGGTAGTTTGGATAACCATAGCATTGCATTGCCTATTAGAGACAATGGGAAGATACAAAACCCAACAACATCTATGGACAAATGTTAACTTCCCATCATACTTTTGCAAACAAACATAAGATAGTGTAGATGGTCATGTGGAACTCCTACGGTATGTCTTTGAACAACCCCTCAATTTTGTAGCATTTAAAGTAACCCACTCAAAATGATGAACTTTGTGTCATCCGATAATAGAGGCAACACAATAACTCTATTGACATCTATCGCCAAAAGATGAAGCCTATGTTGATTGCATGTGTTAGCCACGACATGAAGAAGTTATGTGGTGGATTAGCATCCTCAAGTGGTGGTGGATTATTGTTGTTATTATTATTATTTTGAGTCAGAACTGCACTCACCACTTCATTTGAAGTGTTGTTCGCATTACTCTAGGCCATTCCTCTTAGTATCTTCTGGATCTCACAGTCAAACGGAGTCAAGGGTTTACCTCAACTATGAGTGTTGTGCATACACTATACCTACAAGTTGAAATAAAACAAAAAAAGAAGAAATGTAAAATGTGGGAAATAAGGATTAATTCTCAACTTACTTAAATTAAACAAGTCTAAAGCTATATTCCCCAGCAACAATGCCAAAATATTGATGTCGCCCGAGCTACATCTTCTTTTTTAAGGTTTAAGTGATCGTTGTCAAGATATATAACCTAACCAAAGTTAGGGTTGAAACCATAGGTAATATGGTCTAGACCTGGAGAACTGCAAGCAAATTTAATGAATTAACCTCCTTATCCGCTGAAGGGGGGTTGTTTGCAAGAAAATAAACATAAACTAGAAGCAAATATTCTAAAATCAATGAGAAAAGTAACTAGGGTATTATGTCCCCAATGATTTCCTAAATCAATATAACTAGATAATTGTAATTTATTCTAGTATATAGCATGTAGAATGGTAATTTAAGTATACCAATCCCATTGGTGAGGGCGAGAGGTAAATTTCACTACGTGATTTGATCCATCCCCAAAGTGTGACATTATTAATCCTTACCTATTGTTCTAGTACAACCTCCCCTTGATATAGTTTGGTTCATTAGAGGAAAGGAATCACATTGAATCTTATTAGATAATCTCTTTTCCTATTCATTTAAAATGACACTGAAAAGTGCCAAAAAATGTGCCTCAGAAGTGTTTGAATCATAATTTCCATATATCTCAGAATTCATACGTGATATCAAAAATTTGGCTTCATATTCTTATTCAAATAGTTAAATTGAGTAGAAGATGGGTCTAACCCAAATTTAAGAGCAACCATAGCAAAATATGAAAATCAAAAAAATATGTTTTGCAGTGTGCATTCATGCCCCTGACACTATGCGCTAAGGGTGAACCACAATGTTATTTTTGGGCAGTTTTCATGTCTCATCCAAGTATTGTGAGTCATGGCCTAAGTGTTATACTTAGCAATTTTTCACCCTCAAATCATTCAAAATATTCCCCAATACTCATTCGAACACTTAGCCAAAATTTTACTCTGAAACTCAAGTCTCAAAACTCATCTGAATTTAAAGGTTCTCATTCAAGCTTCGAGTCTCCATCTCCAATCTTCATCAAGTTCATCTCTAAAGCTAAGGTATATGGGTTTCTATCATGGGTTCCTTCCATACATGATACCCAAGCTTCCTTTTCTTAAAAATTGCATGATTAAAAGTTGATTTACTCATAGGTCTTATTGATTATGAAATTCACTGCACACTATGTTGGGCTTTATGTAATTGTGGTTGTTTTAGTATGTTTTGGGCTATGAATCTAAGATCTATTATGAGATTTGATGAAAGGTTTTGAGGTATATCGCTTAGTTACCAAGTATTTATTGATATTTTTACATGGGATTTTCTAGCATGATAGAATTCTTGAATTGCATGGTTTTACACTAGCACTACACATCCGCCAAGTGTTTGATAAAATGTCCGAATTATGATTTCTTGAGGAATTGAAGGCCTAATATCTTATGAGTTAAATGACTATATGATGATGAAATGATGATGAAATGAATATATGTATATGGTATTCTCTATATGGTGTTATGAGTTTACCAAGCCTAGCTTGGGGTGTTGTAGGCCCAGGTAACCATATTGAGGGGTTTGTACCTCGTTAACCACATTGAGGGATTTGTAACTTGGTCCCTAGCTCGGGTAGTAGGATCGAGTAACCATATTGATGGGTTGGTACCTCATTAACTACATTAAGGGGTTTGTACCTTATATCCTAGCTCGTGGGGTGGTAGGCTCGGATAACTATATTGAGGGGTTGGTACCACAGTAACCTTTTTGAAGGGTTTGTACCTCATTTGCCTCTCCAAGGATATGGTATGCCATGGATATTTTGTATTTATGGTCACTTCCTACACATGTATTATGTTCCACATAAGCATGACTTACTTCAAGCATCATTCCCACATGCTATCTTGCTATTATGCTATCTACTGAGTATTATTATGCATTTTGCCTATGATGTCTATCTATTATTGTGTTGCATCCTTCATTATTAGTACATCCAAATATACTAATACATACTCTATGCCTAGGTGATGTCACCATGTAGGAACCGGATCCACTTGATCATCCTCCCCCTCCAAGTCTCAAACTTGTTGCTGAGTCCTCTATTCTGGGGATGTTGCTTATGATCTCTTGCTATGTTCAAAGACTATCTTTCTTTTTTTAATGTATTGACTATGAGGGTAAGCCTAGTTGCTTGTCGTGGCCCCCACTCTTATCTATGTAGTAGAGGTATTGTTGGACATGTTATGTATCCATGCAAAAAGCCTTGACTCTATTGTTCTTGTTGTCTATTATATGAAAGTGTTCCCTTAGTCCCGGTTGTCTCAATTTATTATCTCTTGATACATGTTTTATTGCTTCCATAACCAAGGATGTCTAATGATATTCTAAGAGGCTTGCTTGGGGTCCTTTGGGGTTCCCTTTGCGTTGTATTCTAAGAGGCTTGCTTAGGGTCCATTTGGGTTCCCTTTACGTCTTGTCATGTCTAGGTCCTAGGCTTGGGTTGTGTCAAACATGGTATTAAAGCACTAGGTTTTTAGATCCTTGAAGTCTAACACATCACGTCGATTAGAGTCTTGTTCATGGTTGTGTTGTGCACCACAAGTATGAGCTAGATGTTATGAGGCATTTAGGAAATGTTTTTGTTCTTCATACTCTATGTCGTGCTATAGAAGTTGAAATAAGGTTTTCCCCCTAATGATTGTCCTTTGCTATGCTATATTATGCCTTACACAAGAGGGAGAAGAGCCCGCACACCAGAGAAGCAATTGACTAATGGGGAGCTTCGGGATGGTCTTACTTTGCTTGAACAAGTTCTGGCTAATCAATCCAAGCAAGGGGCCCAAGCCCCTCATGCTCCTACTCCAGCATCTCAGATGAGAGACTTCATAAGAATTAATCCCCTGAATTTCTATGGGTCAAAGGTGAGTGAGGACCCTCAAGAGTTCATTAATGAGGTCTACAAGATTTGTTCTATCATGAGTGTGAGATCAGAGGATAAGGCATAGTCGGCGGCCTACTAACTCAAAGGGGTAGCATAAATATAGTACTATCAATGGTAGGAAGAGAAAGGAGTCAACTATGTGGTGTATTGGGAGGAGTTCAAGATGGCCTTCCTTAATCGTTTCTTCCCCCTTAAACTTAGGGAAGCTAAGTTGGTGGAATTATGAATTTGAGACAAGGGTCTATGAGTGTAAGGGAGTATGCCCTCAAGTTCAACCAACTTTCAAAGTATGCTCCACATTTGGTGGCAGACTCAAGATCTAGGATGAAAATATTTATGATGGGTATTTCCATCTTAGTAAGTGAGGAGTGTTGGTCTGCCATGTTTATTAGTGACATAGGCATATCACCTTTGATGACCTATGCTGAACAAATAGAAAAGGATGAATTGAGGAAGAGAAGGGGTTATAAAGCCAAGAGGGCCCATTTTTAGGGTAAGTTCCAAAGCCAAAAGAGTAGCCAATTTCATCAAAGCCAATGGTCCTCTCATGCTCCCCAGAAGAGATTTACCAATGGCTTTCCAAGGGGCCAAGGTGTTGGTAGTGTGTGTTCTATTAATGTGTTTCTGATATGTGGTAAGAGTCATGGTATCCAATGCTTGAGGAATACAAATGCTTGTTATGGTTTTGGGGAGATAAAGTATAAGGCAATAGATTATCCTCGAAATCGTAACAAAGGTAATGCGGTTTGTCTACAAGGTAGTAATGAGGTTCCTTTGGGGAGAAATGACTGACAAGAAGGTGCCCTAAGGCACAATTAGTTTTATGCTCTACATATGAGGAAAGGGGTTGAGGAGGTTTTTTATGTCATCACTAGTAAGGAGAAAATCATTGATTTTGATTTGTATTGATCATGGTGTCGCTCTTTCTTTTGTTACCTCCTTTGTTTCCAAAAACATTTATGTTGACCTTGAGTTGTTGTGTGAGTCATATGAGGTGTTTACTCCTATTTGTCCATCTATTATTGCTAGGATAGTTTATAGATATTGTCCTATTTGCATCTTGCATAAAATATTGCCTTGTGATCTTGTTGAGTTAGATATAGTTGATTTTGATATCATTCTTAGGATGGATACATCCACACTATATAGCTATTGATTGTACAACCCATAGGATGAAGTTTTAATTCCAAATAAACCTATCCTATAGTGGGAGAGTCATGATGTGGTGGTCAAGGGTAGGTTCATCTCTTGTATTAAAGCCAGTAAGCTAATCTCTAAGTGGGGTCTTTAATAATTTGTGAGGGTTAGGGACATGGAGTCCAACGTCCTTCCCATAAAATCAGTTCTGGTTGTAAATGAAGTCCTTGATATATTTCCAAATGACCTTCCCAGTGTTCCTCCCAACAGAGAAATAGATTTTCGTATAGATGTCCTTTCCAATACTCAACCCATCTTTATTCCCCCTTACAGTATGGCCCTGGTAGAGTTGAAGTAGTTGAAGGAACAATTGAGAGGCTTGTTGGATAAGGGATTTATTAGGCCTATCCAATCACAATGGGGTGCAATGGTGTTGTTTGTGAAAAGGAAGGATAAGTCCATTAGAATGTGTATTAACTACCGGCAACTTAATAGGGTCACCATCAAGAATAGGTATCCTCTTCCAAGGATTGATGATTTGTTTGACCTATTCCAAGGGGATAGCCATTTCTCTATGATTGATCTTTGGTCCAGGTATCATCAGGTGAAGGTGAAGGAGTCTGATAATCCCAAGACGGCCTTCCGGATGAGGTATGGGCACTATGAGTGTATTGTGATGTCTTTTGGGTTGACCAATGCAGCGGCCATCTTCATGGATCTTATAAGTAGGGTCTTCAAACCCTACATTGATTTATTTATTGTGGTATTCATCAATGATATTTTGATCTATTCTTGTGGTGAGGAGGAGCATAGGGCTCATTTGAGGGTTATGTTGCAAAGATTTAAGGAAGAGAGGTTATATGCCAAGTACGAAAATTGTGAATTTTTGTTCAGGGAGGTTGCTTTCATAGGGCATGTGGTGTCGGGGGATGGTATTAAGATGGATCCTAAAAAGATTGATGTGATTAGAAAATGGCCTAGACTATTCACCCCGTCAGATATTAGGAGCTTCTTGGGCTTAGCGGGTTATTATCATAGATTTGTGAATTGGGTTTCTTCAATTGTTTCTCCCATGACTAAATTAACTCAAAAGAAGGCCAAGTTCGTGTGGACCAATTAGTGTGAGAGGAGCTTCCAGACATTGAAAGATAATATTGTGTTCGCTCCAATTTTGTCAATATTGGAAGGGCTAGAGGGATTCGTTATGTATTGTGATGCTTCTAGTGTTGGTTTGGGTTGTGTTCTAATGCAAAATGATAAGGTGATAGCCTATGCTTCTAGGCAACTCAAGGTACATAAAAAGAACTATCCTACCTATGATCTTGAACTAGCTGTTGTGGTACTTGCATTATAGTTTTGGCGACATTACTTATATGGGGTGCATGTTGATGTGTTCACCAATCATAAGAGTCTCCAATATGTCTTCACTCAAAAGGATCTGAACTTGAGGCAAATAAGATAGTTAGAACACCTTAAGGACTATGATATGAGTATGTATTATCATCCAGGTTAGTCTAATATGGTGGCGGATGCTTTGAGTAGGTTTTTTACGGTTAGCCAAGCTCATGTTGATGGTGGTGATAATGAGGTGGCTAGAAAGGTCCATTATTTTGCTATATTGGTAGTTAGGTTGGAAGAAGTGGGTAATGGTGTTGTTCTTGTTAATGGCTCTAAATCTTCATTGGTTAAGGAAGTGAAAGCTACGCAAGATCTTGATCCATCCTTATTAGAATTTAAGGCCTTAGTTAGTAGTCGGAAGGTGGACGTTTTATACCAAGGGGGAGATGGTGCACTTAGATACCAAGCTAGGTTGTATGAGCCTTATGTTGATGGCTTAAGAGAGAGAATTCTTGATGAGGCTCATGGTTCTTCCTATTTTATTCACCCCAGGTCTACTAAAATGTATACAGATTTGAGAGAGGTGTATTGGTAGGGAGGAATGAAGAAAAATATTGAAAAATTTGTGTTCGAATTCCATAGTTGTCAACAAGACAAAGCTGAACATAAAAGGTCGGGTGGCCTGTCACGCCCCAAGTTGCCGTTAGGGCGGACTTGCACCCTTGCCGATAAGGCTCAGGAGAACCAACCTATATCTATTTGCTTGTATACATATCATAATTAACTTTCTATTTTTGGCATGCTTATAGGGAGATAAATGGTAATAAAAAGCTAAGAGGAGATGCGTATAGCTAGGCCATTGGGGCCACGGTGCCTAATGTACAAGACATTACCACACTTTAGTTTACACAGTCTACAAAGCCTCTAGTTGAGAGAAAGTATCCATAAATATTCGGGACAGGCCCCGTCTGAATTAATTGCATAATGCAAACATGTAAACTCGAAATACGCACAAAGCTCCGAAACAACCTGGAGCTTGGTAATAGCAGCTGAATGTCTTGAACTCTACTAGGAAGATCTATTAGCACCTGTACCTGCAACATGAAATGCAGGTCCCCTGGAAGGGACTCTATATGAGATAGTGTACTGAATATGTAAGGAAACAAATATTGTACATGAAATATAACTCAAATCAAATTATACACTGATTGTAGATATGAGACCACCTTTAATTATATTTTGGGATCAAGTACTTTATGCTCTTTATATTGCTTTACCTTTACTGTAAAATCTGTATTGAAAAATCTGTGCACAGCTATACTCAAATGACCAACTAATCAGTGGTGAACTGTATCGGGATCATCCCTATACTAGATTCTCAATGAACCCCCTCGGGCTACCACCCATAAACTGTATTGGGGTCATCCCTATGCTAGGTTGGAAATGAACCCCCTCGGGCTACCACCCATCAAAACTGCATACTTAATCTTTTAGTTACCTTTGAGATGATTCTTTTGGTGGTCATAATATTAGAGAAATAAAGCTATATATGTAGCTTGTACCATGTAAATTAATCATACAATACCGTATGTAAATGAAAAGAGTATGTTACATAGACAATGAAATGCCTATGAACTGAAGCAACTCATGAACTTTGTTTAGCAATAAGAACTCATGTACTTAGTATCATATATGTATGTAGATTT
>JAOTQJ010205621.1:0-19405 GCA_025642045.1 Solanum sejunctum
TTAACAAAGCTGAAACATTATTTCTTAGTGCAATGCCTTAGTGCTGCACTTAACCCATTTTTAAAGATTATTTTTGGACAATATTTTCTTCCACTCTTGACCTGATAATGACACCCATTCATGTTATATTATTGCAGAATTTTCTCCTCCAAAATTGGGCTCAATTGGGTCTCAAATATGATGGACTTAAGCTGTCAATTTCCAGCTTTCTTCTTAGTTGGGTTTTGGGTCCAAAAGGCCAAGTTATTTGTAGTATGCTTTGGATATTTTTAAATTCTCCTTGGAATAAAAATAAGGTCCATTTATGATTCTTAAACATGGTCCAAAGTTACATCCTTAACATGGAATTTATTTGTAATCAAACTTGAACCAATTTGGTCCCGAGTCTCGTCTCCGTTTTAGCTATCAATTTTTAGCTAAGAAAGTAGGTGACTAACCCACTAGATTATTAAGTCATAAAATTACCTCAATCATTTTAATTAGCATAAGGCAAATATATCCTCAATTTAACACCAACACATATACACTCTCAACCCTCTTAAGCATTTAGACTCATATATTGCCCGTTAAGACGAGATTCAAGCACTTTTAAGAATTGACACTAATTTGACCAAAGCATAACATGATTTATTTATATAGAATTAGTACATGTAAAATGTGGGGTGTTACAGGATAACATCAGAACCCTCCTAGTGCTATTTACTAGACCAAGGTAGTAATGAATAGGAAAAGAAATTAATTAATAGGATTCGGTTGATATGTTCTTGTCTAATCAAACAAACTATGAAAGAGGAGGTTGTATTGGGACTGATGTGTAAGGGTTAGTAATGCACACTACAGATATGGGCCAAGTCAGGTAGTGAAATTCGCCTCTCGACTGGACTAAAGGGTTTTGGTGAACTTAATGTACCATCCAGCATGCTACACATTAGAAAAGAATTAGGTTATTTGGTGATACTGAGTTAGGGAATCATGAGGAACACAATGCCCTAGTTTCTCTCTATATTAATTTAACTCCCATATTAGTCAAATTACTTTTTTACTAATTATTCTAAACTCTGGCTTCCCTTTTGGGGAATTAAATTGGCTAATCACCCAAGTTACCATAATTAAATTATCTTAAGCCTACGTATTCCCTTAGGTTCGACCATTACCTTGGTTTTGTTCTATTTCTTGACAACAACTAGTTTGTCCTCAAAAAAGAGGTGCAACTTGTGCAACATCAAGATTTGGGTGTCGGTTCCAGGAATATGGCTAGACTTGGTTAATTCATAGTGATTTGGGTATCAATCCTTATTTCCTATATTTTATGTTTTTTCTTGTTTTTGTTTCTTTGCAGGGTGTCAGTCCATTTTATTCCCAACACATGAAATCGAGGCAGACCCTTGACACCATTTAATCTAGAGATCTATAGAACATTGAAGAGAATGGCCCAAGATAACACCAAAAGTTTGGTTAATGCAGCTCTAAATAGGAATAAGAATGATTATGCTGATCATGAGAACCCACCTCGTCTTGAGGACATTGCTCCACAACCACAGTACTTTAATACAAATTCTTATTAGTGGAACCAATACAGGCTAAATCCTATAGCTTTGCAGGTGGCTAGAGCTATTGCATTTCCACCACTATTGGCTCACACAAAGTTCAGAGACTCGATTAGGTTGCTTCAGATGCTGCAAAATATTGGGCTATTTATCAACTTAACACCAAAGGATCCTCATAGCCATCTACACAATGTTGCATTTGTCTGCAAGAGTGTGATGGTAACATAAAATCCATTTATAGATCCTGTAGGACTTTGTGTCTTCCTATTATTTCTTATCGGCCATGCAGCACTATGTCTATTTGAGCTCCAGCAGAGTTCAATCTCCAAGTGAGCTTAATTATAAAAGTCCTTTTTGTAGAGGTACTTCCCGAGATCGAAGAAGCTTGAGTTTAAATACCAAATCAACAACTTTGAGCAATTGCTTGGTGACTAGATCAATACTATATGGAAGTGGTTGACCAAATTATTGAGGAGTGTCCCAAACCACAATATAGTTGATGATGCCTTGGTGGAGATATTTTACCGTGCCCTTGATGAGAATGGTTATGGTTGTGCTGACACTATCATAGGGCCATATTGTTAGATGAGCCATTCGCAAGGACTGCAAAATGGATGGAGAGAGTAGTCCAGACTAATTGTGCATAAGGGAAGAGAGATAGAGATCTACCTAAAGTTCATATGTTATCAGTGCCGATTTGGAGAAAGCTAAGATAAATGAAGAAATTATGCAAGAGTTTGGCCAAATTCACACAGGCATGGAGGTGATGGTAAAGCAAAACCAAGGGTCCAATAAGGTCTATTGGCACCAAGGTCAAGGAAACCAAGGTCAAAACTTCAATAAAGATGGATAGCGCCTAATCTTTGTTATTTAGTTGTTATATATCCTATAGATTTATCCATTATTGATTGGAAGTTATATTCTAAGTAACAAGAACTTTTTGGATTTGAAAAAAAAAGTGACTTTGTTGATTGGAAGCCATACCTAATCAAAAAAGGATGAACACAAACATTTATGGGCAAACGATGGGAATTGAACTCGCGCATGATGGATTTGACTTTAAGGGCATGGTGGCCTAACCATCAAGGTGATTTGATTCTTTTTTTTGTTGATTTTCTATTTATTCATTTTTTAAGGACAACCGCAGAGGATACTGTGATTAGAACAGGGGCCCAGAGAGAGATGCCCATTGGGGTCGCAGAGATGGTTATAAAAATGGTCCTTATGTGCCACTACATAATCGTGATGTAGGTGCAAGTAGCTGAGGAATTGAGGAGACTTTTGATCACCTGTTGAAGAAAGATGAGACATAGGATGATACTCTAAGGAGGATGAAATCTAAAATCGCCAGTATTAACCAAAAAATGGCATCTCATTCTGTTGCTATCAAATACCTTGAGCAACAATATGGTCAAGTGTCTACTGAACTTAATCAATATAAGAGGGGTACTCTGCCTAGAAACACAGTTTTGTATCCTAAGAATGAAGGGCAGTGTATGGCAGTTACTACTCGTGATGACAAGAACACGATTGATCCTTCTATGAGGGTTGATGAGGATGATGTTTGATAGGAGATAGTTGTGGCCAAGGATTCAAACATAGGAGATGATCATGGCAATGATGGGGAAAGTGAAGTGGCTGATGTGCCATAAAAGTTGAAGCCCATTCCTAGGCCTCCTCCTCCTTTCCCTCAATAAATCAGAAAGAGAGAGAAGGAAGGCATGTTCAAGCATGTTCTGTTTATGGTAAAATAATTTCCCATCAACATCGCTCTCATTAAGATAATGTATAAGTTGCTAGGGTATGGAATGTACATGATGGAAACTAGTTACGAAGAAGCGCACTATAAGTCAGGATCTCTCTTAAGAGCTTTAGCATTGAAGTGCTATGGCTATAAGGTCTTTGGTCCAAAAGCAAGAAGGTCCTGGTGCTTTCACCATACCCTACACCATTGGAGTTGTGGAGTTCATAAGCCAACTATATGATCTAGGTGGCAACATTAATCTTAAGCCTCTTGTGATCTTCAAGAAGTTAGGATTGGGAGCCTCTAACTCGACGAGCATGCGGTTGTTGATGGCTAATCAAACAATGAAGAAGCCTGTGGGAATACTATATAATGTGCTGGTCAAAGTTGAGAAGTTCATATTACCCGTAGACTTTGTGATCCTAGATTGCGAAGTCAACTATGATATCCCAAATCATCTTCAGAAGATCATTACTAGCCACTGGGCAAGCACTAGTGGATACAAAAGCCTGTTAACTCAAGTTCAAATTGAAGAACGAAGAGCTTGTCTTCAATATCTACTAGTCTATGAAGAGGACAAATAATTTGAAGAATGATGTTTGGGTGATTAGTGAAATTTGAGTAACCAATTCATCCACATCATCCCACGATAATAAATCAGGTGCTACATAGGAGGCAACCCAAGGTTTTTGATAGCGTAGTTGTAGTGTAGCTTTGTTTTCAATTTTTGGACTCATAGGTATTTTATTTTCTTATATTTTTGGTTGTAATTTTGTACACTGAGCTGCTGGTATATAGCGTAACAGTATGTTACATGAAGAATATGTTGGTACATGGCTAAGTAAGCCATTCATGGCTGAGAAGACATCAAAAAATCCCTCTATGACTAGTTCTGCGAGCCGTAAACCCCTTTACAACCCGTACACCTTCTCATAGACATTTCCAGTAAGCAAACAATTTTGTATTCCAATCTATGAGCAAATTTTATGATCCATAGATAAAACTACAGGCTGTGAATGGGGCTCATGGATCCCAAGTAAATTTTCTGAAATTTTTCTAAGTATTGAGGTTTCTACATCCAAATCTATGAGTCGTACTTTACTTTACAACTCATAGACTGGTCCGTGGAACCTAGTCCTGAAAAATACGGTTTGGATGCTCCACGAAACCATAGTTCAGAAGCCGTAAAATACTCTATGGCCCTTAATCAAGTTTTTGTAGAGTCCAAGTCTATCAGATTTCAACTGACTTGGTCAAAGTATAAAAATGGGGTCAAATTATTTTGACCCAATTTCAGCCCTAAATTATAAAAATTAACTGGCCATACACCATCCCAAAGAATTTTTGACCACCAACAGCGATCAATTTCCTTGTTTTTTTGACAAGATTTTCTGGTGACCCAGGGTTTTAACATCTCTTCACCTCCTTCATCTTCTATAATGTAGTCACAAAAATTGGTAAGCTTTTGATTAACCCAATTCCATTGATTTGCGTATGTTTGTATGATTAAATTAAAAATTATGTTGGGCATGGTAGTGTTAGACACAAACCCATATGTGTAATTGACATGTTGATAGTTAAATTATGGTTGTCCATTCATGAAATATATGTCTAAATCTAGACTTGGGTGTGGTTGCCTTGATTGTATGATTCGAATAATATGTCTTGTTGCCTATCGGACCACCCACTATTTATGTATAATTTGGTGGATGATGACATAAATGCATAATTCTGTTTTGAATCATTCATACGTGGTCAGAAGGGTTGCGAAAACATGCTCAATTATTTTTTATAGGGTACATGTGTTGAATAACATGTTGGCGTATTGGTTGTTGTGTGAAAATCATGTGGGTATGTGCATTTTTCTTCGATGATGTTAGAATAAAGTTGAAAAAGTCATATGGCGGTCTATTGTAATGGACCTAAAAACTCAGATGACTGAGTTTTATTGTCTATGAGTGGATTTTACGTCCAATGGAACATTCCATGAGTCATAATTACCCCTCGTAAAAGATTTTAGAAAATTAAAGTTTCTTAGTACCCATCAGATGAGACCTTCTATGAGTCGTAGTACACTTTACGGCTTATAGCGAGATCTCACAGATCCTTGCTTGAAATAATTTTAGACATTGGAATTTCTATGACTCATAAAATATTTTGCGACTCATACCTGGTCTGGTAGACTTTTCGAATGAATAAAAATTATTGTGACCATTGTTTTACGAAAGCCTTCGGTGGCCCGTAGAAGTGTTTTCGTAGACTTTTCTTCAGCTAAGTCTAAGTTGGTTTTCCATTTTGTTTTTTTATCCGTGGGGCTAACCTATGAGCATAAATGTTCATATTTGAGGTACTATGGCCCCGAAGGCAAAACGTGATGAGATCAGGGCCTTAAAGAGGAGGCTTAGAGACAAGCCCTCGAAGAATGAGCAAGCTCCTACCCTGAGTGGGTCAATGTGGGACCTTGGTATCCACCTGGACCCCTAGGTTGCTAGACCTCAGACTAGAGTTATTCTATTTATATGACCCCATCTAGAGAGATGTCCAGCTCTGAGTCAGGCTTTGACAATAGATTGGAGATGGAGTCTTTTGCAGTGCCTTACTATCACCATCTCTACTAGATGCTCTTACTAGTCGATAGTGCATTTAGGGTATGTAGGATATATATGTGGAAGATATGCATCAGATAGAACAGGTAAGTCAACCTGCTCTATTTATGAGGAGCCTCAAGTCATCCCAGGCAGACTCTATAGTGTCCCTGATTTCCAGGACAAGATAATCATATACAGTCTTCAGTGGCTGACTAAATTAGTCGGACGATACTCTCCGACTATGGTGAGTGAGTTCTATGCATCATATGAAGACATGATTCACAACACTCTTTGCAAAGAGAAAAAACCCCTTGCTCATCTTAGACTGACTAAGACAAGAGTGAGAGGCCGATGTGTGCATATTTCAGAGACCACCATCTGTTGCATGCTATTTGGGCCAGAATGTCCTATCCCTAGATCCACAACTGAGTTTGACTACAAAGTAGGGAAGTTGAGGAACCCACCGGTGATGAGAGATCTAGATCATAGATCCAGCTTAATGAGATGGGTGGTTGGTTATATCGTTAAGAAGGGTTTAGATTGTGCAAAGGTCACCACATACTCGAAGCCTATGTCAAGCCATCCCTCAGTTTCCCCGTCAAGTTTTGGTAGGCGATCATCATATCACATATCTAGTAGACTCTTGTTGATAATACCTTGATGCCAGAGCATGCAGTGCTAGTTGTAAGCATATTAGCTTGTTACGAGATTGATTGTGCCAGCCTCATTACAGAGAAGATTCACTAGGCTACCCTGAAGAAGTCCACTTCCATCTATTTTCCTTCCTTGATATACTGGCTATGTCTAGAGTCGAGGGTGGAGAGCCTGCACCACCTAGATTCACTGATCAAGACCCAGTACACTTTTGATGCCAGCCTGATCAAGGGTGAGGAGAACCAGTTGCACTCTGGTGCGCACAGTTGTAGCCTAGTGATCCTACGCCAGAGATGTTCACCCCAACGCCTCCGCCTTAGGTTTCACGCACCACCACCGCCACTACTGCTACTATTAAGGATAGGCACCCAAGGACCGAGGTAGATAAGGATAGGGGAACCACTACTTCTATTCGTGTACCACAAGCCACATCATCACAAGCTACTAATACAGGCATAATTTACATGTCTGCCACATCTATATAGGCCATGGCATAGAGGTTATCTCATGCTGAGTCATAGTTGACTCAGCTTATTCAACAGATTAGGACACGGCTCCGCCAGGCGATTTCATAATCAGAGGGTCGTAAGCAGGCATACATGATTATTACTATTCAGGACTATGTCTCTATCACGGATGCCCCCATTAACGCCTTTGAGGAAAGGGTAAAGCAGAGCTTAAGCACGGCCGGCTAGCATACTTGATAGCTATCTAGATGAAGATTTAGTAACTCAATGCAGATATGACAAATACACTGCATGACACTACAGATACTATACTCTTGGTGCTGATTTTGGATCTTTTTAGTTCTGAGGTGCCTATCAAGTCTTACCATAGGAAGAGACCCCATATAGAAAATAATGATCCAAATATCGTATGCTCACGTGTGGGGCTTACAGAGAATGAGGAGCTCAACTGTCTTAATAGAGTCGAGATAGGATAAGAAAGATGATAAGTTTGAGAGCTCTAGAGGGTGAGTGGTGTTCGCCCCTCCCAAAAGACTACTACCTCTGAGGAGTCTACTACTCAAGAGAATGATGGTCAGACTCAGCCACAAACTAGTGCTTAGGCGTGCAGGTATGACTTTTGACCCCTTTCACTTTATTTTGCTTTCATTATGTGCATTAGGGACAATGCACCTCTTTTTCGATGGGGTGTGGGTAGTTATATGCCTCAGTGAAGTCTAAATAGCTTGGGTCCATAACTACCCAATTTTTTGTCTTTGGGTTTTCTTTCCCGTGTTCTTTTTTCCTATGGATATTTATTTTCTATTGAACCGGTATGTTTAGGATGTTTACCGTATTTATAGCATATAATACTGATAACTATGGCATATAGCAAGTTTTGTGTTTTGTTTATAAAATATTACCCACTAAAATTTTGATTAGCAGTTTAGATAGCAACCATAAATGTTTAGGTGTATTGACAATGATTGTTTTGATAAGTAAGGATAAATTGAGATAGAAAGCATGATCTGAGAGTCTTTTGTTGATAATGTAGTCAGCGCCATGTGAGTGTCAACTTAAATTGCTAAATTCATGTGTTGTGCGATAATTCAGAACATGCCCTATTACTTTAAGTTAGACTATAGATTAATTATATTAGGGAAGGATCTTAGGCCATTGTCTTAAAAGCCCACTTAGCTTAAACGACTAACCAAAATTACAGTATATCCCTTACTCCTAATTTTTGAGGCCAACATGTTCATACTCTTTGTGACCACCTAATTAACCTAGCCTTGTTAGTTGTAAAATCCTAAAATTGGCACTGGTCCTTCCTTGAATATTGTGCACCTTTACTGAGGTGAAAAGTCAAAGTTGAGGGTAGCTACAAAAAATAGCTTTGGTTCTGAGAATTGATAATATGGACCTAAACTAAGGCCAAAAGCTTAAGTTGAGGGTGGCTGGTGTAAGGATGAAAAACAAAATTAAGGGGGAAGTAGTGATACAGAGAAAAGGAGAAAAAGCATGTAATGGGTGCAAGAAAAATAAGTAATGCGTTAGTTGTGAGTTAAAAAGAAAAATAAAGTGTAAAAATAAGAAAAAAGCTGAAAAATAAAAACAAAGCACTCATAAAATCTTGAAATAGGAGAAAGGGAAAGTGAGATGGAAAATAACAAAATTGGTATGTCAAAAGTGTATGAAAACATTGTGTCAAGGAGGTCCTTTAGTCACTATGTTCCAAAAATACCATACAAAGGCCCCCTGAGCCTACGTTACAAGCCTAAAAAGCCCTAGAGTGATCCTAGTCCAAGTAATTGAAGGTCTTAGTCATGAGTATAGGGGAAAACTTATGGTATTTGTCATGGTGTATGAATATCTTTTATGAGAGTGAGTGATTTTGCATAGTCCCAAGGTTATACATGAAAATATCATTAAGAATCAGATATGGGACTTCTTTCTGTGAGGGCACTTACATTGCATTGCTAACATTAGACTTATTCAGTGATTGTGGATTGTTGATGGTACCTCACTGGTCGTAGTTGTGTTGTCACATGCACTACACTATATTGGTTTGCTAGATAGTTATTTAATTCTTTTTTCAGAAGGTGGTGTGGGTAGTTGAGTTTAAGATTGATGAGATGTATGTCATTGGGTTAAAGTCTGTGTGTTACTGTATTATTATACCAATTGTTTCTATTGCTTGAGGACAAGTAACAATTTTAAGTTGAGGGTATTGATGTGTTATCAAAATACAATACTTTTGATCCTTAAAATTTGGAATTTTGTGTGTTCTCAATGCGATGTTGTTTGTTTTAAGTGTTTTTGTGTTATATTCGCAGGATTCCAGGGTTGGCCTTGATTTTGGGAAGAAAGTACAGAAGTTGATGATTCTGATATAGTATGAGACCATTTATGGGCCGTAGTTCACTCAATAAGTCGCAAAGTGGGTTTTCGGGGACAATTCCAGTGAGAAGCTGATATTCTAAAGTTGATTCTATGCACATACAGATGGGTTGTGGATTAATTTACAAGTCATAGCACTAAGGATAAAAAAATGAGCGACTTTCTGAAAATTCATCAAACAAAACCCACCTATGAGTCGTAAACCACTTTACGGGTAGTAGAGGGGCATCATAGACTTGAAGTCTAGTTTTCCAGCAGCACTTTACAAGACCCCGACTATGGGCCATGGAATGCAATACAACCCATAAACCTATTCATGCAGTATGTCGACCCAACTATCCTATTGTGTTTAGGACTTGTATTTTAAATATTATAAATTAGTTTTTAGGTTATTTTCTCATGTTTATGCACTGTACATAAAGAACTCAACAATTAGAAAGAAATAATAGTAAGACAACATTGGAGGGTTTTGAGAAGAACTTGTACTTTGATTTGATCTTTAATCTTGTGATTTTCTTTGAAGTTGAATTTGCTTATTCTTAATTCAATTGTATAACTGCTCTATTATGTTATTCCAATTCATAAATCTAGCATCTACACAAATCATGAGAAGCTAAATCCATAACTAGGTTATGGGAACCATGAAGAACTAACAAGGTAAAACCAAAGAATTCATAATTCTTGGAAAGTGTGCATACATGTATTAATTAACTCTCTTTGCTTTGCATGTTTTCTATTGGTGGCCAATATTAGAACCCACCTAGTGTTACTGATTGAACCAAGTAGTAATGGATAGGAGAAGATATTAATTAAAAAGATTTAATTAATATGTTCTTATCTAATGAACCGAACTGGACCAAGGGGAGATTGTATTGGGACTGATATGTAAGGGTTAGTAATGCACATTAAGGAGATAGGCCAAGTGACATAGTTAAATTCGCCTTTTTCCTGGACCAAAGGGTTTGGTAAACTTAACTTACCGTCCAGCATGCGACCCATTAGAAATAAATTAGGTTATCCAGGGATACTAAGTTAGGGAATCATGGGGAACACAATACCCTAGTTTCTCTCCATATTGATTTTACTACTGTGTTAGTTAGGTTTACTTTTCTACTAATTATCCTTTTGGGGAAGTAAGTTGGTAAATATCTCAAGTTATCGTAATTGAATTCTCTTAAGCATATGTATTCCCTTAGGTTTGACCCTAACATTGATTATTTTATATTTCTTGAGAACAACCGCTTTATCCTCAAAAAGGAGGCGTAACTTGGGCGACATCATCATTCAAGAGATTGTTGAACTAAGATATTCAGGCTGGACTAAGAAAAAGATCATATTTTTTGGTATAAGTGGTTCGATCCATCACAAAAAGGCAAGGGTGGACCAACAACATAACATTATTAAAGTTTAACATAGTAGACAATACGCAAGTTATGTTCCCTTTATCATTGCCTAAAATGCTAAGCAAGTCTATTATGCTCCATATCCATTGCATAGAGATAAGTACTATCAATATTAAGCCAATCAACGGTGACTTGATGAAGAAAAAGAACTATGTCGTGCCTCGATATTAAATAAGGTATTGCTTGGGAGGTAACCTAAGGTGTGTATTTACTATTTTTAGTCCTAAATAATGGGTGTTGATTTGTGCATGATTGAATAGAGAGTTGAGAGGGCGATCAATGGAACCACTTAGTACATCGCCAAGTTGTAAAGGGTGACCATTGGTTCGACCATCTTTGAGTCACCAGATGACTCCCGAGGTGCTTTCAAATTTTGTGAATGACATAGCAACTCAGTGAATCACCGAAATTAATGGGCAATGCTCAATTTCACCACCCTTCAAGAATGAAATAAAGGTATGCTTTCTATTAAAAAGGTGATCCCTAGCATACTTTTTGCAGCGTTGAATGTGCTAGGTAGTGTGGTTAGGTATCGCCAAACATGCATGACCCACCAACCAACTTAAGACTTTTCAAATCCGTTGGTCCTTTCAGATTCCACCCTTCCTCCTTTTCACTCCGTTTGGACATCAAACTCCCTTTTTTGTTTTTTCTTTTGAAAATTTTCACAAAGAAGTGTAGGATATTCATCACCTAATCAACATTGATGATTCTCATTGTGTCTCACCATTGAAAATGTATGGTTTGGGCCTCTGTTTTAGTTCTTTTGGAAGAATGCAATTGATAATAAGGTTAATTAGGTTTTGTGAATGTCTTAATCATGCATTACTACTAGAAATCTTGTTGGAAACTAAGTGGGTAGATCTTTAGAGTGATGCTAAAACCCTATATTGCTTGTATGAGTGATTTGCGAGTTTTGATTTGCTCTATGTACATCAAAATTAATGGTGCTTATGATTTCGTTTGGGTTTATGATTGAGGATTTATTACCCAATGGTGGAAAGTTTGTGGGTATTGTCTTAGTATCATAGTTGTCATCATGTTTGAATGTTTTCACTTGATATAGTTTCATGATTATGAGAATGCTTGATTGAAAATGCTTGCTTATTTGGATTGATTATTCTTATGGGCAATGGGTGAATTCTAAGTAACCCTTAAACTACTTTAAGTGAAGTGAACTTGCCTGATTGGGTGACATCATTCTTAATTGTAAGTCATTGAATGTATAGCCATAGAAGCCATGTGATTGCAATAATCAATAGATGAGCATGTATTGATGTATGATTGTTGGTTAGTGATACTCATTCATGTTCTAGGTGGAAAAGTTGTCGAATTTGAGTGAATGGATGAAGGGCAACACCAGTCATCTTTGGCGATGATTATTTTGACCGCCTAAGTGAACTCGATGATGCACCTAATTGTCACATGCACCACCTTAATTGATTGATCTACCTATTCAATTACTGCAACTTCTTGCGATGTACCTTATTATCACCAAATCAATTTAGCATATTACCAAATGTGAACGTGTATCGCCAAAATTAGTAGCAGCCTAAAGTCAAAAAACTATGCAAAAAGGTGATGTTCTATTTGATTGCAAAATTAGTTTGACGAATCACTGAGTATATGTTGCAGTCAAACAGTCCTGTCCACCCTAAATATTTCATTAATGCTCAAATTATGTACCTAACTATTTATCAACTTCCACTCACACCATGTTGGAGTATGTTCTGAAGGTTGACCAAGCGAAAGCTTGTTTTAGATAAGTCTACTAGACCATCACCTTTGCCAATGGTGTCTATCCCAAAGAGACATTAAAAAGAATCTAGGACTAAGGCTATATATGACTCCTTATTTGAATTGTCATAGAGAAGTTAGGACTCTACGACTCTAAGGTTTCTAAATAGTTTCAGGGTTGAAGGACACATGAAATTTTTTGGAAAAGAAATAGTTATCGACTAAGGGAGTAATTGATCAGTTCCTGGAGGTTTGGGAAGTCCTTAAATTCCATAATTTCAAAAATTGCACCAGACCTCGGGAGCCTACCCCTCTTGTTTGATAGTTCTATGAAGCTTATGGCCAAGCCCATCCTAAGTACAGAAGCAGAATGCTAATCATGTTAAAATGTCTACATATTTTAGATGTTAAGGGTGTACAAGTCCCATGTGGTGAGGCTGAAATTAATGATATCCTGAGTTGCACATTTTGAAGACTAATCTACCTGAATGATCTAATGCAGCTCCAAACTTTTGAAGACATCAAAGCATGGTTAGCCCTATCAATTGGAATTCCAGCCCCCTCATGGTTAAAGGAGGGATTAAATTATTGAGAAGAAAGAGATGAACATACAAGCACAGTTCTGGTTTAGATTAATTAGTTGCAATTTTATGCTTTCCTAGAATGAGCTGATACTTCTACATGGCAAAGTTGTATTGGTTGATTGCATTATGGGTTGAAAAGAGTTTAATATTGGGTCAATTATTGCTCCAAAAATCCTCACTAGGGAAAAACAATAGCAAACCTCTCTATTATTTCCAAGACTTATCACTGCTTTATTTATGCAAGCTAGAGTTCCTAGGAACAAGCAGTTTCATCTAGAGGTATCACCATCGGTATCCATCGACATCCAGCTAATTGAGGTTGAGTTTTTGAGAGATGAAGATATAGGGATAGAAAGAAGTTGGCTGACATAACATTAGTAGTTGATATTGAGTCCCTCGAGTCTAGCATTGTAAAGCTTGGCACTTGGGCAGGTATAACTTCCCCTTCCCCTACTTCACACTCCTATTCTTGTCCTATTCCATCCACTGAGGCATAAATAAAGGCACAAGCCACATATGACCAACCCCTACTCACTATGGCCATATGTTTGCATTTTGTCAACTGGGCAAAGTAGCTGATCTTTGGGTCACCAGGGTTGAGTCATCTATGCCTAAGTTAGTTGGCATAGCCATAACACAAATGTTAAGGTGATATCTTAAGGTTAAGGAAAAACAGCGAGCATTGATACAGACACAAAAGTAGAGGATGGATAGACTTCAGTAGATGATTGATGGTCATGAGAATGAGCTGGCCAGCTTAAAAAATAGAGAATTAGCGGTTGAAAAGAAAGGTTGTGGTAGTGCAGAGACATTAGCTTTGAAAGTCAATCTTAATTTGTTGAAGCCTTCCTAGCCACGGATTTGAGTACTTTCTTTGATGGGCTAGAAGGTCCAGTCAAAGTGGATGTGGTTGTAGTCCCAAATGATAAGTTGAACATGAATGTTTTGAGTGATGGTGGTGAAGAAAACCAGGAGGTGAGCACCTGATAAATTGATGATAAGACAGCGAGAGCGAAGGTTAGCCAAGGACCATGGGGACCTAGCTTGTGTGGAGAGCCAAGCAGTATCTGTTCTGGAAGAGTCTATGATAAGCACATCTAGTGAGTGAGCCTGAGCCGATGTGGCCTTTATTGATCTTGATAGCACACTGGTAGATGAGGTCATTGATATCCCTATGACCACTCCTCCAGCTCCACCACCACCAGAATAGGATTAATCTGATAGGGAGATTCTCATACTCACTTCTTTCTCTTATGCTTAATCTCTTTTGTCCCTTGTAGATCGAGGGAAATGTTTATTTTTTAGGAGGGGGTGAGCATGCAGAGTTCCAAATCTTTTGGATGATTAATATTTTATGTCTTGCTATGAATATGATGAGACAATGGTTTTACTTTGATGTTTGATATGTTGATGGATATTGACATTGTTAACTTTTTGGGTTGTAAATAAATTTTAATCTAGGTTGTAATAGAGTAGTATTTATTTTGCTATTTTTTACTTTTCCTTCTTCTTTTTGAGTTGAATAGATGAATGGCTGTAAATGATGTTCATATATAGCAAGCCATTCAAATTTTAATAGCGTGTCTCTAGCCCTTAGAAATCTGAGCAACGATGTTCAGTATCTTTGATTCGGATGGTGTCATGGAAGAAGAGTGTATACTTACTCACTAATTAATCTTTTCCTGATGAATCAGTCCAGGCATTTACTTGAGGCATATTGAGTTGACTACAACAAATGAGCTTATATATACCATGAGTGAGAAATCGCAAGTGTGTTGCCATATATTAAATGCGAATGTATTTTCAATATGGGATTAGGAATAATGTTGAAATGCATGTTTTGCAACATCTAGAACTTTCCTAGTTTGTTTTAAGGAGTAACATGGTTTATTCATGATTAGGAGAGGACCTTAGGCCTTGTTTGGTTCCACTAAGTCCATTTGACCATAGTGGCATCTGTGACAATAAAATGAATGCTTAGTTAAGCCCTTTTGAGCCTTGATCCTTTCTTAGGTAACCTTGACTCATCTTTGTGAAAGACAATTCAATCTTATTCCCTACCAATCCCTCCTTGAGATTAAAATACTGAGCAGTGGCCAAAGGCTAAGTTGGGGTGTTGGTAGAAAGAAAGGGGTATCTCCCATGAAGAGTCGGAAAAGAAGGACAAAAATGAAAGAAAATAATTAAGGAGTCCTAGAAATGAATAAAAGTAAAAGTTGAAAAATAAAAGTGCTTGAAAATTGAGGACTCTCCAAAAATTGTAAGAAAGAATGCAAAGAGAGGAGACACTTGGGATGATAACTCAAAATAAAAAGAGTTGTCAAAAAGGAGAAAAATGAAGGAGGACCAATAGAACCTTTGAACTTGAAAAGAACTTGTAGAGTTTAAGGAGAGACGAGTCAATACTATCCAAATGCTACCCTACCCAACCTTAAACCTACATTTCAGTCCTAACAAAGTCCTTTGGTATCTTAGTCCAAAAGAAGGTCAAGTGAACTCCTATTGATAATAAGGGTAAACCTATGGGTTGAAGCTTATATGTTATTTCTCATTTGGGAGTGAGAGATGAAAAGATCCTTTGAAAGTAATGTCATAATCTTGTGTGTTCAGGATTTTCTTTGGCGTGAGGCCAAATGGTAATGTGTTTAGCCAGTGATCAGTAGCTACATGAGCAATTATGCGCATATCCATATTTTGATTACTCCTTAGTAATCTTCCGAGGCTTCAAAGTCATGTAAGGGGTTTGTGGAAGTTCGAGAAGGGATGAAAAGAGTGGAAATGTATGTGTTGCTCCTTGTGGCCTTATTTTTAAGCTCTGAAATTGGATGGACTGATGTGTGATTTGCTTGAGGGAAATCAATGACTTAAGTTGGGGGTGTTGATAAGTCCATATTTTGGACTCATTTTTGGGCTACCTTGCAAAGAAACATTGTCCTTAGTGTCCTATTAATTCCAATTTCTAACAAAATATACATGTGTTATGTCAGAAAATGGGATTAAAAGTGCACAAATGGACAATATTTGGTAAAATCTTTGAAGGGAGCAAAATTGCAAAATGACGAAGAAAAATGGTATCTACCTAGACAATTAATTTGTCGAACACTCAGAGAGACTGCCTAGCATTACAATTGATGTGTTGTCAAAGTACAACACATTTGATACTTAGAACTTAATATTTTGTGTGTTCTCAGTGTGACATTTATGGTTTTCATGTATGTTTGGTGTTTAGTTTGCAGGAAAGCAGGTTGGCATGATTTTGGGACAAAATTGTAGAGCTTCTAGTGTTTGAGGGTTTACGGGACCCTCTACGGGTCATAGAGTATTCTAGGAGTCATACAATGGGTTTTGTGAAAATTTTCAGTGAAGTTTGATTTCAGCATTTCAGTCATTCGAGACCTCCTTACAAGTCGTAGATCACTCTACAAGTCATGTAGAGTGATTTGGTGAAGAACTCCAGTGAAAGACCAATTGATGCAGATGAAGTCTACGAGAGTATAATACGAGTTGGGAATTTGTCTATGACTCATAAAGAGGATCCGTAGCAGTAAAGTCCAAGATCTCAAGAGCTGAACACGAGACCACGATTATGACTCATAAGTCAATTTATGAGTCATATGCCTATCGTAGAAAGTTCCCATGTTTGTAAATACTATAAATAGTAATTTATAGGTTAATTCTAAGGCAAGTACAGTAGAAAATATCATTAGAAAGTACTTTTAGGGTTTTGTATTTGGAGACTTCAATCTTGGAGAAGAATAGACTTGTGGATTCGTTGTATCTTCAAATCTTGTGATTCTCAATATATTTTGGATTTGGTTGTTCTTCAAATCAATTGGATAAGTGTTTAATTATGTTTTCTTAATTTGTGATTTCTTCTCTACACATAGCATGACTATCTAAATCTACAACTTGGGATTTTGGGAACCATGAAGATCTAACCAAATAAACCGGGATAATTTGCAATTCTTGGAATGGGTATTTACATGTATTAATCAATTTTCTTCATTTTGCATGTTTTCTATTGGTGGCCAAGATTATAACTTGCCTAGTGTTACCTTCACGATCCAGGTTGTAATGAATAGGAAAGAGATTGATTAATAGGATTGGATGTTGTGTTCTCGTATAATCAACTAAACTTTACTAAGGAGAGGTTGACTGGGACTATAGGTAATGTTTAGTATTGCACACTATGCAGATGGGCCAAGTCACATAGTGAAATGCACCTCTCACCTTTGACCGAAGGGCTTGGTGAACTTAAATTACCATCCTACATGCTATACTTTAATCAAGAATTGGGTTATCCGGGGATATTGAGTTAGTGAATCATGGGGAACACAATTTCCAAATTGTTCTAAATTATTGATTGTCTCTTGTTGTAGCTAGTTTAGTATATTTTCTTGTTGAACATTGCAAACTCCCCTTCCCCACCTTTGGGGAATTGAGTTGTTAATTACTTGAATTGCATATTGGTGAATTTGTTGTGAGTCTCTGTATTCTCTGTGGGATTCGACCGTAACATTGGTTAGGTTTTATATTTGACAATGACACTTTATCATCCAATAGATAGGTGTAACTTAGGAGTGATCAATAGCAACCAAGGTTCTAGCTCAAGTAAAGAATACAGTCAAATCAATATCTCAAAACATATTCAACGCATTGCTGAATGGCACAAAATATTGCCTAAAATTGCAACACTCAAATCCCCAAAACCATAACAAGAAAGAGATATGATGGGAACTTTGGTGAATCACTGAATTGAATCTGTAGAATGAAGAGCCATCGCCTAATGTTATAGAGGAAAAGCCTTGTCAAGATGCAGAAGAATGCAGTCAAATGCATATTCGGCGCATCACTGGAGTGCTCAGCGATGACCAACCTTAACTACCGAAAGACCTTTCACATCACCAAATTCACACATATGCATGGAGTATATAAGTAATTTAGAAAGGACATTATATATATCATGTAAGAATATATTCTTCTTCCTAGTTTTATAGTATAGTACATAGAACTTTCTCTCTTGAGAGCACAAGTGGAGATAGGGTTTTTAAGCTTTTGGGAAGTAAATTGGAGTAGATTGGCTGGTGATAATCAACTAATTTTTATTCAATCTTATTACCCATGACTTCCAACTGCTATGTTTGGTATCAAATCCTTAATTTCAAGCATGTATAGCTAAAAACCCCATGTTGGAGGTGTGCTATTGATATGGATTTTTGATTTATCTATTGGGTCTTTTATATTTTAATTTATTTGAAGTTGATTTGAGTGAATTTACATCCATTCGTATGTTTAATCTATAATTTCATAGTTGCAAACTTAGGGTTTAATTTAGATCTTTAATTATTGCCTTAGCCGAAAGGATTAGAGTGTAGAATGGATATAATGGCTAAAACCTCTTAGGGTTTTAGTAGAAGTCCATAAACATGGATTCAATGGCCGAGATATTAAGGTTTTGCTGAGACTTCTTTGGCCAAGCGTGTCCTCAGTGGTCTATGTATGATTTCATAGTTGAATCATATGAAATACTCATGTGTCATAGTTTAACATGGGTTACAAGCAACCTAGCCTATTCACTCATTATAGATTCGTTTAGTCAAATATTTAGACCTAGCTAGAAGATCGATTCCCTTATTTGTACATCCCCAATATCTTCCCTTGTTTGCTGAATTGTCATTATCCAAGCGTAGGACCTAGACATGACACGGCGAATGGGGAAACCCAAAGGGACCCCAAACAAGCCTATTAGCATATCAATCACACATTCTTGATCGCAGAAGCAAAATAAGCATTATCAGATATAATAAAAAGGGAAGCAGGACTAAGGGAAGCCTTGATATTCTTAAAAGCAATAAAATAGTCAAGCTTATAGAATAAGTATATCATACTATCCAACAACACCATAATCTTGGAATGGGGCCGAGGCCAAGACACTTTCCAGGATCATCCTCATAATAACAAGTGTTCAACATAAAGGAGTCTCAACATAGCAAGAGTAACTTAGATATTGTCCTTGGACTTGAGGACTCACCAATGCTTTTTGCTAAAGTATCGAACTAGCCACATAGAGGAGGAGGATCAAAAGAAGCTCCGATCCCTATATGGTAATATCATGTAGGCATAGAGTATGAGTTAGTACATTTGAATATACTAAGTATAATATATTCAAAATGGATAATCATATGTAATGGATATATAATCTCAATATGGGATGTATGATCAGTGTTTGTAATAAGACGTTCTTATAAATCAATCAACTTGCAAAATATACCAAACATATGTGGGAAGAGACCTTAACCGAC
>JAOTQJ010205651.1:0-19404 GCA_025642045.1 Solanum sejunctum
TGAACTTGAAGGGGGTATTTATAGGCCAACCCTTTTTAAACATTGCACTCTAGGGCTCCTAGTTAGCCCATTGCTCAATTGGGTCCCCAAACTTTTCTATTTTAATCCAATTGAGGTCTCCCGACTCCAACTTAAAAAATTGTATGCTCCAATTATAATTAAACACCGCGAACTTACGAAATTTAAAAAATACGCCATGTTCAATAACTTTTCCAATTAAACGATTTACTTCGATAGAATTAATTACGGGGTCTAACATCCCCGACAATACAATAATCTGAATGGTAGAGAGACTGCACTAAACTTGATAGAAGCCAACTAGTGTGCTAAATCGATTGACTAGAAAAAGTGCACTATTACTCATAGGAATAGTACATTTGAGTTAGCTCTAAATGTGCCCAAACCCTCTTATTCAAAACTTACTCCCAATGTTACCCATGAGAGAAATACTCATGTTTCCAAGAAGTTTAATATTGCTAACTAAGAGTGAAATTTAAGATCTTATGAAACAATAAGTGGAGTTGTTACCCCTGAGCTAGAGCATGATGAGGGAGAGGAGGAGATTGGATAGTGAGAGTGGGGATTGATTGAGGCTTGTAGTTAGTGTTATGTACACCTATTAGGTTAGTAAAGGTGATGAATTGATTTCCCTAAGTGTGATGAACAAGTGGGGAGCGCCTTATGATGGTCGTGATGAGGTATAAAGAGAGAGGGTCAATGTTAGGATGTGTGAGAGAAAATTCAAACTAGAAGGAAGTGTATGTTGATGTGTTGTAGTATTCATACTATTGAGGGTGAAACGTAGATGTTGAATAACGAAAATGAGTTCTTTCAATATGATAGATCTAAATTAGGCTTATGATTTTAAGTGAGAGTTCATGAGACTCATCATGTCATTGGCTTGGTAAGATATGAGATATGATTGAATAGGTGATTGGTACTGAGTTGTGAGGAAGGGATGTATTGACTGAATGCTCGTGATGAGATTTTAGTGGCCTTATGTTCCCTAAATTTTTACCTAGTAGTCGTAAGTTGGCATTAGAGAGATGTGTGATAAATGCACATGTTAGTGCTATAATCTAAGCTTGAATTTTGAGGAGTAGTGCTAAAGAGGAGATAGCATCGTAAGAGTGATAGTCTTAGTTGGAGATTTGCTCTTAGAGGCTTTCCATAATGTATGTTCGAGACGAAAACATTACTTTGTGAGGAAGTGATGCTATGGGAAAGGTACAAGTTCCCTTTAGGTAAGACGAGTAAGATAAGAATAACTCAATAGGTAAGAAGAGGTTTGAGATATGAATTCGTGATTGTGTAAGGATGTGTGAAGCTATAATTTATGACTGCTATAAGAATGTAAATAGTTTATTTGAGATTTTTATGTGGAGTAGGTTAAGGTAAGCATTCTGTCTCATCCCGAGCAACTAAGTTGATTGGGCTTTATGGATAAGTGATGAGAAGTTTTCCATTATAGTCCAAGTCTTATACAGATGAGTTTATAAGAGCATAGAAGTTGAGTGTTAGCAAGTAAAAGAAGAGATTAGATTGTAAGAGTAGTAAAAAGTAGTTATGTACGCCATTAAGATCAGCAAATAGAGAGAGAGAGATAGAGATAGAGAGAGAAAGTGAGTCCATAAAGATATGAGTAAGCTAAGAGTTATATCATTGAAAGGAGTCTGAGTGGCTAGCTATATGTATGTGACTATAGCATAACAGAAGAGTTCAAGATATATATTCATGCGGATAGTCATTCCTTGACTGTGTGGAGGTATATGCTTATAGCTAGTAGAGGAAATTAATTCATAAATTTAGATAGAGGACCTTGAAATCTAAGGGGGAGATGATGATGTGAGAAATCAAAGTAGACCTTGAGTTTTTGATTGTGATATGCTGATTAAGATGAGGTATCAATTATTTTCCATTTTATATAGTCCTTATAATTCAGTTGAGGTAACATTGCATTCCCTTCTAGTGTATGCCTATCGTACCTATGGCCTAATCCCATACACATCATATTGATTCCCGTTTATGTTGAGTTCTGATATAAAAAGCGATGAATTCATTCATTAATCTTGACCTTAACCCATGAATTCCATAGTTTCTAGTCCTATATTGAAGGAGATATGGCCTGATTTTTACACTACGTATAGCTCTGTGAACTCAGAATAAGTCATGATAGACAAGAGAGACTGTAATCTGGATGTTCTCAGATAAGATTTCTCTATCAAATAGTGCTAATGCTCCTTCATTCCAAGCTCTCTGAGTAATCCAGCTTTCTAGTCTTTATAGAAGTATTGATGATAGTAGACAAGTTATGGGTGATAGGAAGAAGGAGTGCTCCTGAATTGTGATAATGGAGTTGAGTTCTGTCTTCGAGTTGATACCCCTTTTGATCCTTTGAATACTTATATATGCAAGTCCTTGATAGTATTCGTGCCTAATAATGATGTTGGAGATAAAGTTTAAATTCTAGATATTGTGTTTAATGTCTATTCATGAGAATGGTATTCAAGCAACGGAGTATTTGAGTTATGATGATATTCTTGCTCATTTTGCATGGAGAGGTAGTAGTTTGAGGTTTCAGCAAAGGGGGAGATAGTGAGTTCCTCCAGGTCTAAGCAGTGATACTAACAGTGTAGATTGGGGATGAGGGTATATGAGGAGGAGTGAGTGCATCCTTATTAGGATATTGGTATTAAACTTATGTCATGAAGGGATAGAGGTAGGAAGGAGAAAGAGAGATAAAACCTTATGATGAATAGTAGATAGGTAAGAGTATGTTGGTGTGACTTTGAGTGAGAACTCATTAAACAGTGGAGGCAAAAGTGCTAAATAGGCTTGAAAATTCTGAGATATAGTTGAAGTAGTTAGAGTGATAGGCTTGAATTTGGGGTTGCTGTTATACGAGTATTAATGATAGACTTGAAGACTTCGTAATAAGGGTTTGAAGAAGAGTAGTGAGGTAGTGAACAGGACTAGTGAGCTTTCAATGAAAGCCCCTATGGAAGTCTAGAGTTAAGTATTAGGGATTAGTTATGTATGAGTATGATCATCCCGTGAATGACCCCTTGAGGCTCTGAGATAGGCTTGAAGGCAATAAGGGGATGTGGATAGGTAGAGTTTTGAATAGGAGCTATGTGCTTAAGTCGATGGAGTAGAGTGTCGTAAAAGGGAGCACAATTGAGATGATGTCCTAAGCTTAAGAGCTATCTACAAAGCCTTATGTATCTTGATAGTCCTATTCTCAATTAAAGTAGATGACTTCCTTTGTAAGTTTGAAAGACTGATTGTCGAAGTTTTTAAACGTTTTGAATTGATTGAGTTTTGATATTCCATTCATGCTTGATAGTGAAAATGTCTAAACGAGTATCTCTACTCTTGATCCAAACTAATTTATCTATTCTGAGTGACTTGTGACTATCCAGATTAGTTGATTGAGTATTGAAAGGAGTCTCGATTGTTATTCGTGCCTTATGATAAGAATGTTGAAGGTAATGTTCTTACCCTTGACTAAATTGATTGTCTTTTCTTGAGTGGATTGTGTATTCTTAAGTCTGAATGGGGATTGTTGATAGTGATGAGGAATCGAAAGTTTGATTGACTGATGGGAGTGCCGAGATGAATTTTGAGTTTATTTGTGCCTTGATATCCACCTTACTCATTATTCGAGGACGAAAGATCCCAGGGAGGAGATAATGTAATACCCCATGAAATTATCAAAATACCCCTAGAATGATATCGGGCATAACACATCTTTCCATACTTTATTTGCGAATCTGAGACTAGATATACAATTAACATGAGAGATTGAGTGGGAGAATGGCCTTGACTTAATTTTAGAGCAACCGAGATGAAAAATAATTTTTTGTAATAAAATATGAACCAGTGAGGGTGCATGATAGGTCCGCGATAGCTAACCAACACTTAGTTTTTGTTCCAAATATTTTCTACTGTATTTCAGAGGATTTTCAGTGAAAAGTACCAAAAAATATGCGATTCGCGTCACAGACCAAGCGTCCCAAAAACTGACTTTTTTTGAATTTCATGAGGGGCATCTAGACCTTTCCAAATCCCTCCTAGACTTAATATATGACCAAAATGGATCGTTTTAAGCATAAAAAGATTATATAACCCATTCTTAAGCCATTCTATGTCTCTCAAAAAGACCTAGGGCTAACAGAGAAGAGAGAAAAGCGAGGAGTTGAAGATTTCAAGATGAATTCGTGTCAAATTGATCGTTTACCTTCATTCCAGGTATGTAAGACTACCTAAAGCATGAGATTGTTCTCCCATGTGCCGCATAAATGGTCTTAGATGTGAGTTGAAGGTTCTTGAGTTTACAAACATGATTCTTGATTATTTTTTTGAGAAATTATATTTATTATATATATATATATATATATATATATTCATACGTTGATGATCATCATAAACTTATTTTCTTAAATTGAATATTGTTCATGAGATATTGTATAAACCCTATATGTTCATTGTTAAAGCATGCATTAAAGAAGATAGGAATTAAGCCTTATACATATTTACGTGAATGTGATGAATATTATAACTTAATTACTTGCTCACATGGTTTAAACGAATGAGTTGTATGATTATATAAACCTACATGATTATTTTGCTAATGAGTTCAAGAATGAACCTAGGGATTGTTGCCTCGAACCTTGATGACATAATTGTATTTGCTGATTCTGGTCCGAGTCCTGAATTGAATGAATTGAAGGTTGATGATAATGAATTGAGAGCCTCAAAGAGGTTAAACATAATCTTAAAGGAATATTTCCTAATTTCTTGAGCTAATGAATGAATAATGAATTGATGTCCAAGTCTGAAGGAGACTAAATGAGGACACTTGATGAATGGTAATATTTATGAGCATGTTGAGTTCATGGGAGAAGCATCGAGTATCGAAATGGGTAAGAGTGAGTCCCACTCACACTCATAACTACGTGGCTAGCATAGGTGAGGATTGACCGTGAGCAACAGACATTTCCTCAGTCCCAAAAGAGGACTTAATATTATTTCTATTTTGGATCCAATAATATACACCTTCTATCCCGGCAAGGTATTGAACAGATGGGGTAACACCATCGGTTCGTTGTGCTATTATCGGCTCATAAGTGATGGGTGTAGGTCTAAAAATCTCCCATATAGGTTTCCTTATGTCATCCACTGATAGTAGAATATATGAATGAATGAAGATGATGAGGCCAGTGGTTTGCTTGGTGACTAGCAATAGTCTTTGAGTGCCGGTTACATCGAGGGTACCCTCCTAGAGCGTGACAAACAATTTACCGAACATGTATAGTTTAAATTTTTTGAAAAAAAATAAAATTAATATCAATATTTAATATAAAATATTTGTATCTTTGACTTTTGCTAATTACAAAGATTTTATTTTCTTTGAATTCCTACTTGGTTCTTTAAACCCCGCCTCGCTCGCCCTACCCTACATTGGTTTTAAAAACAGTTACTTTAACCTACCTCGTCATGCATATATCACGCCCGGGGAGGATACCCTAGCGTAATTGACACTTAGAGACTATTGCTAGTCCCTAAGGGAACCACCTGGCATCATCACCTTCATTCAATCAATGAATTAGCAGAAGAGAATACGTAACAATAGACAACTCTATTTTATCACATTCTCATCAAGAAATATGGCTCATAGGCCATAAAACTAGTCATTTACATCCATCACATAAATTGGATTAAAGAAACTTAGTTTAGAAAGGGGAAGGACCCCAACATTAGTATATCATCTCTCTATGTCTATGAAGCCTCTATTCCTACTATTTAGGAAGATACCATGACAGGCCATGACTACCACAAACTCAAAATAACTCGAAATGTAAGAAAATGAAATAAAGACATCCTCTGAATATAGGGGAGGACTCACCAAGTCTCTGGGTTGAAAGTCCATGAACCTCAACGATCCATCTGCTGGAGCCCTTTATCTATTGAATCTGTATCATGAAATGATGCAGCACCAAATGACATCAATACGTGGAATGTATGGTATATAAATAGGGTGATAATAAGTGAGATAACCAAGGTACATGGAATCATCAGTTCATTAAGAATTCATCTCATTTCAGAACAAGGAATAGAGATTGTTTCATTTAATATTTGTAAGACACATGCAATCACATCAACATAAGAGTACTATCAAGAGAGAGTCATATATGGGAGTTTCTCAGACCTACACCCATCACCTATAAGCTAGTGATGATATAATGAAGTGATATCGTTACGACATCTTTCCAGTACCTTGAAAGGGTAGAAGGCATACATTATTGGATCCAAAGTAGAAATAAAATTAAGTCCTACTTTTGGGATTAAGAAAACATTCGTTGCTCATGGTCAATCCTCACCTCTACTGGCCACATAATTATAAGTGCGAATGAGACTCAGTCTTACCAATTTTGATACTCGATACTTCTCCCATAGACTCAACGTGCTCATAAACGTAAATATCATCCTTTGTCATCATATAGTCTCTTTCAGACTAAGACATCAGTTCATTATTCAATCATTAACTCAAGAAGATGGGAATATTTCTTTAAGCTTACATTCAACCTCATTGAGGTTCTCAATTCATTATCATCAACCTTCAATTTGTTCAATTTAAGACCCAGACCACAAACAACAAGTACAATCATGTGATCAGAGATCTAGACAATAATTCCTAGGTTTATTCTTAGACTCATTAACCACACAATAATTCAGGATTTATATGCTCATACAACATATTCGTTCTAAATCATGTAAACAAGCAATTCAATTATGAAATCATCACATTCAAGAACATATAGAGATAAAATAAAATAGTTTCCCCTAAAACTTTCTAGAATTTATACAGACTGGTATCATTATCTTCAACTTTCAATTCTTTAAAATTAGGGGGCACTTAGGAGAATAACCCCATACTTTGGGTAGCCTTACATACCTGAAAAGTTGATATTACCATCCAAGTTGGATGAATACTCGCTTTCTTAGAGAAAATCCTCCATCTTGGTTGCACTTTAACGAGGTAGGTTAAAGTGAAAGAACTTGGAAGGACAATGGTTGAAAGAATTCTTTTTGATTTTTGAATTATTCACTTAGACTCTTTAGAGTTCTTGATGAAGAACCATAAAGAAGAGTCAAGAAATACTTTCTTGGGATTCTTGAATTTATTTTCTTAAAATCCTAGGTTATGATTTAAAGTCCTATTAGAGATTTATCAATAGATGAAGAAATTCGAGTTGGGTAGATTGAAATTCATGAAGAATAACTTACGTTTAGGATGAATCTTGAAAGCTAATCCTAAATTGATGATTTTGTAGATAATTTCTTGAGCGTTTATGTTTAGGAGTGAAGGGAGCGGCTTTTGATTATGAGAATTAATGTTTTATGTATTTTGGGACCTTAAATAGACCCCCAAGATTTTAGGATAAAAGCAACCTCAAAATAAAAGGAAAAAAAGTTCTTGCTTATCTAGTAAGAGTTCGCGTTTGGTCCGCGATGCGGTGCTATCGCGGACCTTCAGACAGCTCTGCACTCCTTCACTAAAATGGTCATAACTCTCTACTTTGAACTCTGGTTAAGGCGAAATTAGATGCGTTGAAAAGCTAATTCAAATATATTCAATTTGATATATTATAAGTCACCTGATTCAATATACTTTAGGAGATATGGGTATTTGAAATTGACCCTTCTATCTACTCATATAAAAACTTGGTTGCTAGCAATTCTTTGGACTTGGCTTGATGAAAAAAATCTCTTATGACTCTAAATGACACCTAATATACTTTAAATACTTATAAATTGATCCTAGTATGTATATACAACCTACAAGTCATTAGTTTGCCTAAGTTTTATAAAATCTTATATTGACACTTAAACGCTAAGAAAGTTTTAAGCTTAACTTCGTACTAAAGGGTTTGTGTGACCTTAGATCATCTCCAATTCTATTTTCAAACTAAGAAATTGACTTTAACACCTATAATAAATTAGGAATCATCAATTCAAATCCTATATTATATGAAAGATTACTCAATCTTAGCTTAAAAAAATTGGGGTGTTACATTATCTCCCTCTTGGTATCATTCATTCTCGAATGATGAGTAAAGGTGGATATCAAGGCACGAATAGACTCAGAATTTATCTTGACACTCTCATCAATGAATCAGAGTTTTGACTCCTCATCACTATCAATAATCCCTATTTAAACTCAAGAATAGACAACCCACTCAAAAAAAGACAATCAATTTAGTTAAGGGTAAGGGCATTACCTTCAACATTCTTATCATCGGGCACAAATAACGATTAAGACTCCTTTTAATACTCAATCAACTAATATGGACAGTCACAAGTCACTCAGAATAGACAAATCAGTTTAGATCAAGAGTAGATATAAAATTTTAGATATTTGCACCATCAAGCATGAATGAAATATTGAAACTCAATCAAATTGAATCGTTTAAATACTTTGACAATCAGTCCTTCGAACTCAGGAAGGAACGCATCAACTCTAATCAAGAATGGGACCATCAATACATAAGACTCTATGTACAACTCTGAAGCTTAGCACCTTATGTCAATTGTGCTCCTCTTCATGGCACTCTACTCTATCAACTTAAGCTTATAGCTCCTATTTAACTCTCTACCTATCCACATCCTCTTATTCCATTCAAGCCTACTTCTGAGCCTCAAGGTGGTACCTTTAAGATGATCATATTCATACAAAGCTAATCCTTAATACTTAGACCCATACTTCCCAAGGGATTTTTCATTAAAAGATCACTAGTCCTCTTCACTACTTCACTATCATGAAGTCTTCAATAATCTGCCATCAATACTCGCATAACAATAACCACATATTCAAGCCTATCACTCTAACCACTTCAACTTAGTCTTAGAATTTCATGCCTACTTAGCACTTCTACTTCCACCATTCAATGAGCTCCCACTCAAATACACACTATCATACTCTTAGCTATCTGTTGCACGTAATAAAATCTCATATCTCTCCTCCTCCCTATCTCTACTCCTACATGACACAAGTACAACACTAATATCATGATAAAGAGATCTACACTCATTCTCTGTTTACTACTATCAATATCAATATTTGGACCAAAGGGAACTTGTCATCTCTATATCCTACCATCAAAAATGGCATAACAAGCCGAAGGTTAGTGCATGCATAAGATAGCATCAGAATGAAAAACTCTAACTCTCTCTCATCAGCCGTCACTCCTCTACCATCATCAACATTTCTATCAAGACATGGGAAGATAGGATCACTCAAATAACATGGAACGAATGATTATTAGCATAACTCAATTGAGAAATCTTACCAGAGGACATTCATAATGAAGTGCAATCTCCCTCATCTATCAAGATTCATTCTGATTTCATAGAACTATACGTAGTGTAAAACTCAAGTCATATCTCATTCACCATAGGACTAAAAACTCTTAGATCAATGGGGTAAGATCAAAGTTAATGAATGAATTCATCGCTTTTCATCCTCACAACTCAACATGAATAAAACTCAACAAGTGGTATATGGGACTAGGCCATGGGATGGTAGTCGTATATCAGATGGGAATAGAGTATCATCTTTACTAAAGTATAAGGAATATACAAGTGGCAAAAATTAATGCCTCATCCAAATTAACCTATCACCATCAAACACTCAAGATCTACTTTGATCTATCACATCACCATGTCCCCCTTAGCTGAAGAGTCATCTCTCAAGTTTTGCGAATCAATTCCCTCTACTAGGCTATAAGCATATACTGTCACATGATCGACGAATCACTGTTTACAAGAATAGGCATCTTAAACTCTTCTATCATTCTATAGTCACATAAATAAATTAGCCATTAAGACTCTCTTTAAATATACCACTCTCAGCTTCCTTTTGTGTCTATGGAAATCTCTCTATATTTGCTATTCTTATGGCGTACGTAACCTCTTCCCACAACTCTTACAATCTAACCTTCTCTTTTTGCTTGCGGACTCCCAACACCTATGCTGCCATACTTATTTGTATAAGACTAAGACTATCATAGAAAACTCATCATCATTTATTCATAAGCCCCAATCGACTTAGCTACTCTTGACGACTAAGGTTACTTACATAAACCTACTCCCATCGACAACTCAAATATACTATCTAGATCCGTATAGCCACCATAACTTAGAGCTTCATATATCATTATGCAATCATGGATATATATCTCAAACCTCTTCTTATCTATTGAGTTATCCTCGTTTTACTAGCCTTACCTAAGGGACACTTATACCTAACTCATCACATCATATTACTTATAAATGAGCATCTTTATACGCTATGGCAAGCCTTCTAGAGGAAATCTCCAACTAAGACTATCACTCTCACGATACTATCTCCTCTTTCACACTACTCCTCAATATTCAAGCTTAGGATCTAGTACTAACATGTGCATATATCACACACCTCTATAGTGCCAACTTACAATAACTAGGTAAAACTTTAGGGAACATAATCCTACTAAAATCTCATAACGAGTAATCGAATAATGCATCCCCTCTTCACAACTCATTTACTACTCACCTATTTACTATACCTCCTTATCTGGCTAAGCTTATAACTCTATGAATTTCACTGAGCTCTCTCTTAAAAAATTATAAGCCTAATTTAGATCTATCACATTGAAAGCACTCTTTTCCATATTCAACATCTATATTTCACCCTCAAAGTATGAATACTACAACACATCAGCATAAACTTTCTTCTAGTTTGAGCACGCTCTAAGATATTCTAACAATAACTCTTCCTCTACACCTCATCATGAAAATCATGGGATACTTACGACTCTTTTATCATACTTATGAGAATCGACTCATCACCCCATTATATACCTAGTGGGTATATAACTTTAACTACAAGCCTAAATCAACTATCACTTTCACTATCTCTTCCTTTCCTTCATCAACTCTTCTTGGAAGCATGATCATAATCGTGTAAAGGTGTAACACATGAATTAAAAGAGAATTTTCCATAGAGTTTAACTCTATCGCATGAATCAGAATATGAAAGAAGGAAAACTTTTTCTAATGTCCTATAGCCTCCTGCTTATGAAGTATGGTACACAACACACCGATAAACAAGACATTACTAGATACATCTTTATAGACTCCCTAGGACACTTGAACTCTGTGCTCTGATACCAAGTTTGTCACACTCTGGGAGTGTACTCTGGGCGTAACTGGTACTTAGAGACTATTGCTAGTCCCCAAGCGAACTACCTGACCTCATCACATTCAATCAATCAATGAATTAGCGAAAGACATCAGAATACATAAAAGCGGGCAATTCTATTCTATCACATCCTCATCAAGAAATATGGACCATAGGCTACCAAACTAGTCATTGATGTCCATCACATGAAATAGGATTAAAGAAACTCACTTTAGAAAGGGGAAGGACCCCAACATTAGTACATTATCTCTCCATGTCTATGAAGCCTCTATTCCTACTATGTAGGAAGGTACTATGATATGCCATGGCTACCACAAACTCAGAAAAACTCAAAATGTCAGAAAATAAAATAAATACATCCTCCAAATGTAGGGGAGGACTCACCAAGTCTCTGGGTTAAAAGTCTATGAACCTCAACAAATCACTGTTGAAGCCCTCCCTCTGTCTACTAAATCTGTAATATGAAATGATGTAGCGTCAAATGGCATCAGCACATGAATGTATGGTATGTAAATGGGCTGAAAGTAAGCGAGATAATCAAGTACATGGAAACATCAGTTCGTTAATTATTTATCTCATTTTAGAACAAAGAATAGATATTGTTTCATTTAATATTCGTTAAGACTCATGTAATCATATCAACATAAGAGTACTATCAAGAGGGAATCCTATATGAGAGTTTCTCGGACCTACCCCCATCATCTATGAGCCAGTGATGGTACAACGAAACAATGTCTTTATGGAATCCGCTTATACCTTGCCAGTATAGATGGCATACATTATTGGATCCAAAGTAGAAATAACATTAAGTCCTCTTTTGGGACTAAGAAAATATCCGTTGCTCACAGTTAATCCTCATCTATGCTGGCCACATAGTTATTAGTATGAGTGGGACTCCCTATTACCTATTTCGGCACTCAATTCTTCTCCCATAGACTCAACGTGCTCATAAATATTAATATCCATCCTTTGACATTATTTATTCTCCTTCAGAATAAGACATTAGTTCATTGTTGAGTCATTGACTCAAGGAGTTGGAATATTTCTTTAAGATACATTTAAACTCTTTGAGGTTCTCAATTCATTATCATCAACTTTCAATTCGTTCAATTCAAGACCTGGATCACAACTAACAAGTTTAATCATGTGATATGGGTAGTAGACAATAATTCGTAGGTTCATTCTTAGACTCCTTAGCCACACAATCATGCAGGGTTTATATGCTCATACAACACATTCGTTTCAAATCATGTAAATAAGTAATTCAATTATGAAATCATCACATTCAGGAACATATATAAATAAAATAAAATAGTTTTCCTTAAAACTTTCAAGAATTTATATAGACAAGTCTCATTATTTTCAACTTCTAATTCTCTAAAACTAGGGGGCACATGGGAGAACAGTTTCATGCTTTGGGTAGCCTCACAAACCTAAAAAGTTGATATTACCATTAAAGTTTGATGAATACTCACTTTCTTAGGGAAAATCCTCAATCTTGGTAGTTCTTTTAAAGTAAAAGAACTTGGAAGGACATTAGTTGAAAGAATTCTCTTTGATTCTTTAATTCTTGACTTAGACTCTTTAGAGTTCTTGATGAAGAACCACAATTCTTGAAGAAGAAAAGTCAATAAATCCTTTCTTGGAATTGTTGAATTCATTTTTTTGAAACCCTAGGTTATGATTTAAAATGCTATTAGAGATTCATGAATAGATAAAGAAATTCGAGTTGGGTAGATTGAAATTCATGAAGAATAACTTACCTTTAGGATGAATCTTGAAAGCTAATCCTAACTTGATGACTTTCTTGAGTGTTTATGTTTAGGAGTCAAGGGAGAGAGTTTTGATTATGAGAACTGACGTTTTATGCGTTTTGGGACCTTAAATAGACTCCAAAGGTTTAAGGATAAAAGCACCCTCAAAATAAAAGGAAAAAAAAACATCATTGCTTATCCAGTAACCTTCAGACAGCTCTGCACACCTTCGCTAAAATGGTCATAACTTTCTACTTCAAACTCTAATTAAGGAGAAATTGGATGTGTTGGAAAGCTAATTTGAATATCTTTGATTTGATATATTATAGGTTACCTAATTCTTTAAAATTTAGGAGATATGGCCATTTGAAGTTTACCTTTCTACCGACTCATACAAAAACTTAATTCTAGCAATTCTTTGGACTTGGCTTGACGAAAAAAATCCCTTATGACTCTAAATCACACCTAACATACTTTAAATACTTAGAAATTTATCCTAGAACTTATATACAATCTACAAGTCATTAATTCGCCTAGCTTTTATAAAATCTTACATTAAAACTCAAACACTAAGAAAGTTTTTAGTTTAACTTCATACTAAAGGGTTTGTGTGATCTTAGATCATCTCCAATTCTATTTTCAAACTAAGAAATTGACTTTAATACCTATACTCAATTAGGAATCATCAATTAAAATCCTATACCATATGAAGGATGGTTTGGTCTTAGCTTAAAAAAAAATATTGGGGATTACAACATAGTTCTAAACCCGCTCTATATGTATCCTGTCCAACCCCATTTCCATCCCTACGCTTAAGCAGGCATGTGAACTTGCTGGTTGCTTTAGCAGAAATTACTGAAGTAACCCTTGGGCGACAAGCTGACATGTCGACGGGCAGTTGCTTCCCAAGCGACTTTTACAATATAGTAATACTAAAAATAAGACAAACGAATGAAAATGAAAGAAGCATCGAGAAATTAAAGATATACCTAAAAGTTGCTTGAGCAAGTATGTCAACCTACTGTCTGCTTGAGCAGAAATTACTGAAATAACCCTTGGACGGCAAACTCACATGTCGTGGATGCTTAGATATTTCAAAACTGTAAAAGAAAGTCGTATGGTTTACTATTTGTAACATACAAAAATTTCATGTGTTGCAAAATACTTTCAAGTGTGAATATAAATTTTGTAATTAAACAATTACAAAAATACTTTTAAGTGAGAATGTAAATTTTATAATTAAACAATTATATATGTGAATAGAAGTGTCAGAATTACTAATAAATAAAAGATTTCTTTGATATAAAAAATATTGATATATTGTTATTTTATTAGAAAGACTGCAATATCTTTAAATTTTATATCTCTATAATAAAGTAAGAACAACGAATACAAAGTTAACTAGTAGTTATTTTGGGACAAACGCTCTGAGAATTAGAAAATATATTACGGATCAGATAGGAAAATACTTGGCATAATAAAAAATTATAAGTTAGCAACGATAGATTTATAACATTTGACCGATTTTGTCTTATAAATACTTTGGTTTTACTAGCCACGTTAATAAGTTAAACGGAGAAGGGCCTAAAATACCCTCGAACTATTGGAAATGACACAAAAATAATGCCCTCCATCCACCTATTAGGCCTAAAATGTCTATGTTATTTACCTTTGAGTCCAAAAATACACTTCATTTACTTGTTTGACTCACTTATACCCTTGAAGCTATCAACCTTGGAATAAAGTAAACCTTCATCCTTAATTCTTTTTATACAAAAAGAAAAGATTTATATATATATATATATATATATATATTAATTTTTAAAGTTTGTTTTGGGGTAATAAAGAAAGATATTATTTTGATTTGAATAAAATATGTGAAAAATATGATTTAAAAAATAAACTAGTAGTTTTATTACAACTTTTTTTATAAATTTTTTTAGGGCCCTGAATAAGGTATATTGTTGGATTTAATAAATTATAAAAAAAATCTTTAAAAAAACTCTCTTAAAAAATCTAAAGTTACAACAATATATATTTTGGAATTTATAATAAAATCTGCACATACTTATATTCTATGTAGACAAAATAATTAACCTTTTAAGGATCTGTCACGCTCGAGTCTACACCCTGAACGTGGCTGTAACAACACGGTAAAATTATCAAAATACTCCTAGAGTAGAGACGCACGCATAATGCTTCTTTTCGTGCTTCATTTACAAATCTGAGACCGGATTGCGATCAACATGAAAAATTTAGTGGGAAAATAGTTTCGCTCAATTTTTAGAGTGACTGGATCAAAAGATTATTTTTTGATCCAAAACGAAAAATAGTGTGAGTACGTGACAGAGGCACATTAAGCCTCTGTAACGGACCTACAGTTATTTTATTTAAATGTTTTCGATGGAGATTGAAAAACTCGTTCAGAAATTCTTGAAAAAGAATACACTGTTGCGCGATACGGACTAGCTTTCCCGTAGTGTAAATTTTTCGGAAAATTTATGAAGGGAATTCCAAACAATTCACAACCCCTCCTAAATTCAAAACATGATCAAATTAGGTCATTTTGAGCGTAAAAAAGGTCTAAATCCCTATTTTTAAGCCATTCTAAGTTCTTGAAAGAGACTAGGGCTTGAAAGAGGAGAAGGAGAGCGTAGGATTGAAGAATTCAAGGAGGATTCTTGAGAGATTGATTGTCAAAGCGTCATTCCAGGTATGTGAGACTAAACTGAAAGCATGAGATTATTTTCTCATGTGCCGCATAGATGGTCTTAGTAGAGAGTTGAAGGTTCATGAGTCTAAATACATGGTTCTTGATGGTTTTTTCTTGAAAATTATATTTATTACATGTATTTTCTTATGTTGATGATCACGTACTTTCTTATGTTGATGATCATCATAAACTTGTTTTCTTGAATTGATTACTTTACATGAGACATTGCATAAACCCTATATATTAACTATTAAAAACATGCATGAAAGATGGTAGGGGTTGAGTCTAGAGTCTTGATTGAGAATGTCGATTGCGATTGTAACTATGAATATGAGAATGATGATAGGTTAACAGTTGTTGATTGTCATGCCCCTAGAGGGTATCCTAGATGTGACCGACACTCAGAGACTATTACTAGTCCCCAAGCGAACTACTCAGTCTAATGATAGTCATTCAATTAGCTATACAATGGAAATCATTAGAATATAAGATACTAATAGTGGGTAACTCAACTCAGTCATATCAATATCAACGTATAAGGGCCATAGGCCAAATGACTAGTCTCAACATCCATGACATAAAATGGACTTAAGAAACTCAGTTTAAAAAGGGAAAGAACCCAACATCAAAACCATCATCTCTATGTCTATGAAGTCTTTACTTTTATAGTCTAGAAAGATACCATGACAGGCTATGACTACCAAAACTCAAAAGAATAAATTCAAAACATAGGAAAGAAAGTAAATGATATCCTTCGAAAGAATAAATTCAAAACATAGGAAAGAAAATAAATGATATCCTCCGAGTGCAGGGGAGGATTCACCAATATCTAGAACTGGGAATGCTGAACCTCAATGATGCATTTACTAAAGTTCTCTATTTGCTGTATCTACATCATGAAAAGGTACAACGTCGTGTGACATCAGTACGTGGAATGTATAGTATGTAACATAACTGAATGGAATAACATAGGCAGATATAGTATGGAATAATCTTAAGTCATAAGATAGTCACTCAGAATGACCAATATCCATCTAAGGTAAGAATAAATAGTGGACAATATCTCATCAACATCAATAAAGACTTATACCATCAACTTAACATCAGAGTAATATCTGTGTGAAACCTATATGAGAATTTCTCTAATCGACAACCATAACCTATAATTCGATAATGATACAATGAAGCGATATTGTTGCCATATCCGTCCAATACCTTGCTAGGGTAAAAGACATGGCATCTGTGGATCCATAATAACATCAAGTCCTCCTTTGGGACTAAGGAAACATTCATTTTTATGTTCAATCCTCTCTTACGCTAGCCACATAATTTATGAGTGCGAGTTGGACTTACTCTTACTCATTCGGTGCTCAATACTCCTCCTAGGACTCAACATGCTCATAAGTGTCAAACATCAAGATTTCTCATCATTTAGTCTCTTTTGGACATAGAATATCCACTCATCTCATCAACTATCAACTGATTAGATTAGGAACATTCTTTTAGAATTAAGTTCAAGCTCTTTAAGACTCTAGGGACATCAACATCATCATCAACATCCTCAATATAGGACCACAACCACAGATGACAAGTACATTCACAGAATCAAGGCTCTAGACTCATCTTTTAAGTTCATTCTTGCAATATTTAACAAAATAATCATGTAGAGTTTTATATAATAATTTAAATAAACTATTTAAGCAGTAAATCAAGTTTGTGATGATCATCAACTTAAAAAAATACATAAGATAAGTATAATTTTTAATAAAATACTCAAGAATTGCATATACAGACCTCATTACATTCAACTATCAACTTTACTTCAATCAAGGGGTACATGGAAGAACAACACCTGGGATGAAGAAAAACATCAATCCTCTCAATAAACTCAGCTCCAAACTCGAGATCTTAAACTCCTCTTCTTTTCTCCTCTCAAAACCTCTCACTTTGAACGTTTAGGAAAAATTGGTTTTGAAACCCTTAATTTAAAGAAAATGACCTTAATACTTGTTTATTAAACTTGGGAGGGATTGAAAAGGGTCCAAAATGCCCTTCTGAATTAAAAGAAAAATTCACCTCAGAATTTACACTAGTCCACAATGCGCTCCAGGCATGGATCACTTTATTTCTTTCAAAAATTTTTTGAATGAGTTTTTCAATTTTGGTCAAAAAATTTAGAAAAATATAAGTGTAAGTGCGCATTCCAGGCGCGTTGCACCTTCGGGTGCACATCAACACTATTTTTCAATTTGTATCAAAAATTTTTTTTTGATCTAGTTGCTCTAAAATTCGACAGAGGCCATTTTTCCACTCAATGTTTCATGTTGATAGTAAATTTGGTCTCAGATTTTTCATCAGAGCTTCAAAAGATGCATTATGTGCATGTCTTTCCTCTAAGGGTATTTCGATAATTTCACTGGGCGTTGCATTGATGGTCCATGAGTCTTCCTAAATAAACTCTAATGATTGTCTATTAGATTTTTTCCTAATGATTGTTCTAAGACATCAACTATTGATTGAGATATTGATTGATGAGATGATGAGAGTCTCTGTGAGACTGATTTGAGATGAGTTGATTGGATGGATTATTTTATGAGCATTGAGTCTTGGGAGGAGTTTTGAGGACCAAAAGAGTAAGATTTAATTCAATCACACTTATCAAACTATGTTGCCAAGCATAGGTGAGAACTAGGGTCATCACATTATATTATGCTAAGTTCCCCTTTGATTAGAAGTCCCTGAAATAATAGAGGACTTTTGGATTGTTGTCTCCATTTGGACTTATCCGTTATGATTTTGATTCATTCTCTACCTAGCAAGTACGGAACGACTGTGGAAACATTAGCATGACTACTGTATAATCACTGGCTCATAAGTGATTGTTGTCGAATAAGAGAAACTCCCAGAAAGTTTCGACACTGAGTACTCTGAGTCGAGATGAGATGAGATGAGTCTGATTTGATTTAATGAGGTTTGATTAGTTTGATGGGTCACTTGTCTACTCTTTATTCTTGCTTTGGATATACATTTGATATGTTGATTTGTTATTACTCTTGAGTTGATTGATGTTTCCTATTATTCTAGTTGTTTCAATTTCATTCAGCTATTTTACATACCGTACATTCCACGTACTGATGTCACTTGGTGCTGCATCATTGTATGATGCAGATACAGGGATTAGAGATCATCAATAAGCGCATCGTTGAGGATCCAGGATGTTCAGCCGATTGGTAAGCCTTATCTACTCCAGAGTATTCATTATGATTATTTCATCTTGCTTTAGAGTTAGACTTGCTTAGCCTTATTTTGATTGAGGTAGCTATAAGTCTGTCATTGGCACCACCTAATAGTGATATAAGCTTTATAGACTAGAGTCGAATGTTGATTGTTAAGATTGTGAGCTAGTTTTTTGTACTAGCCTTTAATTTATATTATTATTTTGAGATTAGATAGATGTGACTATTTACATTCTTTATGTCTTCCGTTGATTAGCAGAGTTTATTGATTAAAAGGTTATGATGATACCAAGTGGTTCGCTTGGAGAGTAATAATAGTCTCTGGGTGCCAACCATGTCTTGGGTGCCCTCCTGGGGCGTGACAGTGGCCGCCTGTCAGGACCCGAAAATTTGGGCGTGATGGCACTTGCTCAATCCCACCAGAACAAGTCAGCCTTAATTCAAAAAGGAATAATA
>JAOTQJ010205662.1:0-19404 GCA_025642045.1 Solanum sejunctum
TGGAAAATTAAGCAAGTTCCTTTGAAATCACCTTTATGCGTAGATTTGAGCAATTTTGACAAAATTTCATAAGCGAACAACTTCTTGATTTCAAAAATGAACATTTTGCATATTACTAAGTTTTTGGAACTAGTTTTTATGCATGTGGTTCTCACGACTCTATTAGTGCCATTTTGGTTTCGCTCACCAATTCCTGGGCCAGTTATTATCGTGCTTATGTATAACTATATGTATATATCTATATATATATTCTAAAGTAGGTTGGATACGGGGGGTCGATTTGCTCATGGGCCGGCTTTGCTTAGTTTGGAGACATAAGGGGTTGGGCTTGGGATATGTTGGCATCATGACGTGTGGGTGCTTAGCCCCTTCGCCCCAGCCCACGTGAGTGCTTGTCCCCTTCGCCTCGACTCACTTATATAACGAGCATGATGACCTTTACACATTATGATACGTGAGTGCCTGGCCCCTTCACCTCGGCTCACCTATCCTATGACATGAGTGCATGGCACCATCGTCTCAGCTCACCTATGCTATAGTTGGGACTTGTGTTGGAGATTTCGGGGATTTGAAACTTCTGGTGTTATGCTATGGTATGGCGCAAGTTTGGAGGTCGCCATCGTTCTCGTCCGATATAGACTATTTTGATATTTTGAATAAAGAATTATTTTGATGTTTGCATACAGGTTTGACTCATATACTTTATTTAGAGTATTACTCTTTCACTTATATTTCGTACTTTTTGCTTTACATATGCCCAACGTTTTTCGTAATGACCTCCTTTCTTCGGGGGGAGGGTGAGGAGGGCTGCATTCATGCCCGCAAGTACCGACGTACAGGTTAGAGAGCCTTCTTCTTAGGATCTCTATCTACCGTTGAAGTGCTCCCTTTGCCTCAGGAGCATATTTTTAGGTATAGACATGTACACTCATTTTCTGTATTTTGCATTTATGTATGTTTGAGTGTATGATGGGGCTCTGTCCCATCCTATAATTCAGTTCGTATGCGTAGAGGTCTGTGGATACATATGGGTATGGGATACTATGTTTGGTATGACTACGTATGTAGGACACGTTTGTTGGGCGGTTCTACCACAGTGGTGACCTTGTCGACCCGCATATATATATGTATATTGATGTTTGTTGTTTGTTGGGGTCGCTGTTTGCAGGTGCGGTTAGTCAGTAAAACAGAGAAAACTCTGCCAAAATTTTGATAAATTCCATAGCTATTATAGTTGGAAATCCATTTTAATGTTTGTATAGGTGCCCAATTGGCACTAATCATGGTCCCTGGGTTGGGTCGTGACAGCATACCACCCCCTTGGATAGGCGTATGAGGTACGAACCACTTCATGAGGTTGATGGAGTACAAACCCCCCACCGAGGTTGACAAAGTATAAACCCTCCATCAAGGTTGATAGGTACCAACCCCCAACAAAGTTGATGGGTACCAACCCCCAACAAGGTTACCCTGGCCTACCAACCCCCGAGCTAGGCGACCAAGGTACCAACTCCTCGATAGGTTACCCGGGCCTACAACCCTAGTTAGGCTTGGTCATCCCAACACTATATATATATATATATATATATATATACATATATAAATATATATATACACGCACACTCTCCTTTCATCATCATACACATACATTCCTTTTTATCATCATTCCATCATCATTTCATCATCATATATTGATTCAACTAATAAGACATACATTGTATCTTTAATTCCTAAAGAATCCATAACCAGATATTTTATCAAACACTTAGAGGGTGTGTAATGCTAGTGTAAAACTATGCAATTCAAGAGTGATTCATGCTAGAAAAATCAGTGAAAAGCCATCAATAGATACTTGGTAACACCCTCAAACAATATACATCAAGACCCTTCATCAATTCTCACCATAGACCTTAGATTCAAAGCTCCTAACATAGTAAAATAGTTACAATTTTATAAACTCCAACATAGTGTGCAGTGAATTTCATAGTGAATAAGACCCATGAATAAATCAATTTTAAATCATGCAATTTTGAGTAAAAGAACTTGGGTATCATAGGTGAAAGGAACCTATGAAAGAAACCCACATACCTTAGCTTTGGAGATGAACTTGATGAAGATTGAAGATGGAGACTTGAAGTTTGAGAGGAAATCCTTAGATCCAGAGAGGGTTTTGAGACTTGAGTTTAGGAGTAAAATATTTGGCTAAGTGTTTGAATAAGTATTGGGGAATGTTTAGAATGATATGAGGGTCAAAAAATGGTTAAGTATAGGTATTTTCACATTTGGGAACTTAGGCCCAAGACTTAAAAGTCTTGGCCTGAAGTCAAAACTGGCCAAAATTTACACTAGTGCGCGCCCTTGGCGCGTCACGCCAGGGGCTCGAAAAGCTTTTTGGAATTTATTTTTCTAAAAAATCAAAATTCCTAATCGATTGCTCTTAAATTGAGGTTAGACTCATTTTCCACTCAAAATGACCCCCTAAACAAGAATATGAAGTCAATTTTTTGATATCGCGCACGAATTTTGAGATATATGAAAAGTACTATTTCGGGCACTTTTGAGGCACATTTTCGAGTAATTTTTAAGCTCGTTACAATATCTTCCCCTTGAGAATATTCGTCCCTGAATGTCAAAGAGACGTATATGAGTGACACAAACATGACAAATTTCATCCCACATCAAATGCAATAATGCACCTAAACATCATTTCAAAATCTCATCATAAGTGTAAAATCATCCTGAACTTAGTCAATTTAAACATGAACATATGCAATGACATGAGGACTAAACTTAAGACTTGAGATCATATAAAGGACTTAGATCAATACCTTAGGCTTGAGTGGACTGGAAAAGATAAGGATATCACTTTTGAATGTCCACTTCGGCCTCCCAAGTATCATTTTCAACTTGTTAATTCCTCTAAAGGACCTTAACGAAAGCGACCTCTTTGTTTCTCAATCTCTTCACATGCCTATCCAAGTTCTGAACCAAAACCTCTTCATAGATCATATTATCTTCAACAATACCCACAACATCATGAGGTACAGTAGTATTCGGATTACCCACACATTTCCTCAACATAGACATATGAAACACCAGATGAACCAAATCCATTTCTCTAGGAAATTCCAACTCGTAAGCTACCTTGTCAACCCTTCTCATCACCCTATAAGGACCCACATATCTTGGGCTCAACTTGCTATTCTTACCAAAATGGACCACACCCTTTATAGGTGATACTTTTAAGTAGACCCAATCACCAACCTTAAACTCAAGATCCCTTCTTCTCATGTTGACATAAGACTTTTGACGACTTGGGCCGTCTTTAACCTTTCTCTAATCATTCTAACCTTTTCAAGAGCCTCCATAACCAGATCTGGTTCTAACAAGGCCACCTGACTAACCTCAAATCACCCTATCGGGATATACAATGTCTACCATAGAGTGCCTCAAAAAGAGTCATACTGATGCTAGAATGATCGCTATTGTTGTAGGCAAACTCAATCAACGGAAGATGACCATCCCAACTACCTTTAAGCTAGAACACACATGCTCTGAGAATATCCTTAAGGGTTTGGATGGTTCTTTCGGCTTGGCCATCCGTTTGAGGGTGGAAGGCCATAGAAAGCTTAACTCTAGTACTAAGACCTTTTTGAAAAGGCCTCCAAAAGTGTGAAGTGAATTGTGCCTCACGGTCTAATATGATGGACAAAGAAACCCTATGCAACCTTACCAAATCATGAATGTACAACTTTATATAATCTTCAGGCCCAAATATGGTCTTAACTGGTGAGCTGATTTTATCAACCTATCAGATACAATCCAAATGGAATCAAAACCCTTTCTAGTCTTGGGCAACCCAACCATAAAATCCATAATAATTACCTCCCACTTTCAAGTAGGAATCTCAATGTCTTGGGTTAGGCCACCCGACCTTTGATGTTCGGCTTTGACTTGTTGACAACTATGACAACCAGAAATGAATTTGGCAATGTCCCTCTTCATGCCTCCCTACCAATACACATTCTTCAAGTGTCTATACATTTTAGTGGAACTATGATGGATACAATAACAAGAGTTATGGTCCTCATCAAGGATCTTTTCTATCAAATCATCAACACACGATACACACAACCTACCTTGGTACTTAAGGGCACCAAATCCCCATTGAGAGAAAACCTCTACCTTGCCCTCTTTCACCAAGGCCTTCAACTCTAACAAGGAGAGATCAAGATCTTGTTTTGCTATCACCTCATCAACCAAAGAAGACTTAAAACCATCAACAACAACCACATTACTATTACCAACCTAACTCCCAATCTAGCCAATCGGTACACCTCCCTAGCCATTTCCTAATCACAATTATCAACATGAGCTAGGCTACCCATAGACTCCCTACTCAAAGCATCTGCCATTATATTTGCCTTAACGGGATGATAATGCACACTCATATCATAGAAGTTCTAACCATTTCCTTTGCCTCAAGTTGAGATTCTTTTGAGTGAAAGACATATTTGAGACTCTTATGATCGGTGAACACATCAACATGCACCCCATACAAGTAATGGTGACAAATCTTTAATGCAAACACAATGACGGCTAAGATCATGGATAGGGTAGTTCTTTTCATGCACTTTGAGTTGTCTAAAAGCTAGGCTATGACTTTACCATTTTGCATCAACACACAACACAAGCCAACCCTAGAAGCATCACAATTCACAACAAATTCCTCAAGCCCATCTAGTAGTGACAATATAGGAACGGACACAAACTTATCTTTCAGTGGTCTAGGCCAATTTCTAATCACATCAATCTTCTTTTAGATCCATCTTATTACCATCCCCCGACACCACATGCCCTAGGAAAGCAACCACCTTCAACCAAAATTCACATTTTTCTTATTTAGCATACAATCTCTGCTCCTTCAATCTTTGCAACAAAACCCTCAAATGAGCCCTATGCTCCTCACCACGAGAATAGATCAAAATGTAATCAATGGGGACCACAACAAAGAAATCAAGGTAGGGCTTAAAGACCCTATTCGTTAGGTCCATAAAGATGGTCGGTGCATTGGTCAACCCAAAAGACATCACCACAAATTCTTAATACCTATACCTAGTCTAAAAGACCATCTTGGGAATATCACACTTCCTCACTTTCACTTGATGATATCCAGACTGAAGATTAATCTTGGAGAAATGGCTAGCCTCTTGTAATTTTGGTCAAATAAATCATCAATCCTTGGAAGAGAAAACCTATTCTTGGTGGTGACTCTATTGAGTTGCCGGTAGTCAATACACATCCTAAGGGACCTATCCTTCTTTTTCACAAAAACACCGAAGCACCCTAAGGTGATTGGCTAGGTCTAATAAATCCCTTCTTCAATAAGTCCCTCAATTTTCCTTTGACTCCTTCAACTCCGTCGGGGCCATATAGTAAGGGGGAATAGAAATGGGTTGAGTATAGGAGAGGAGGTCTATGCCAAAGTTTATTTCTCTTTCGGGAGGAATATCGGGAAAGTTATTTGGGAAGACATCAAGAAACTCATTTACAATAGGAACCGACTCTATGAGAAGGACTTTAGACTCCACATCCCTACCCTTTACAAAATGGTAAAGACACCCCTTAGAGATCAACTTACGAGCTTTAATGCAAGAGATAAATCTACCCTTGACCACCACATCTTGACTTTCCACTCAAGGACGAGTTCATTCGAAAATCAAAATTTAACCCTAGGGGTTCTACAATCAATAGAAGCATAGTATGCATGCAACTAATTCATCCCAAGAATAATATCAAAATCAACCATGTCTAACTCAACAAGATCACAAGGTAATATTTTATGCAAGATGTAAATTAAATAACTTCTATAAACTTTTCTCGTAACAATAGATGCACCTATAGGAGTAGACACCTCATATGACTCATGCAATAACTCGGGTCAACATGGAAACTTTGGGCAACAAAGGGGATAACAAAAGAAAGAGTGGCACCTAGATCAATCAATACATACACATCAAAGTCAAAGATTTTCAACATACTAGTAATAATACCGGGGACTTCATCAACCCCTTACCTTCCGTGCAAGGCATAGAACAGGTTGTGCCTTGGGGCACCATCTTGTCGGCTACCTCTCCCTAATGGGAGCACTTAGCACCTAGTGGACGAACCTTCTTGCCCTTGTTGCGGTTTTGATGGCAATCTATTGCCTTATTTTGCCTCATTTCCCCACAACCATAACAAGCACCGGTATTCTTCAAACATGGGCCACCATGACCCTTACCATACTTCAGACACACATCAATAGGAGCCACACCCCTAACACCTTAGGCCCTCAGAAGGTCATTTGCAACCCTTTTATCAAATGTATGAGTAGACCTTTGACCTTGATGGAATCGACTACTCCTTTGGAACTTACCCTCAAAATGGGCCCTCTTGGCCTCATGCCCCCTCCTCTTCCTCAATTTCTCCTCTTCCATTTGTTTGGTGTAGGTCATCAAAAGTGACAAGTCCATATCACTGATCAGCACGGTAGACCCGCATTCTTCACTAACCAAGTTGGAAAAATCCATCACAAATTTGTTCATCCTAGATCTTGAGTTGGCCACCAAATGCGGAGCACACTTAGAGAGTTGGGTAAACTTGAGGGCATACTCCCTCACACTCATAAACCCTTGTCTCAAATTCATAAATTCCACCAACTTAGATTCTCTAAGTTCAAGGGGGAAGAAATGATTAAGGAAGACCACCTTGAATTCCTCCCAAAGTACCACATAGTTGACTCTCTTTTCCTCCTTCCATTAGTTGTACCATATTTGAGCTATCCCCTTGAGTTGGTAGGCCGCCAACTCTGCCTTATGCTCATGCTCACACCCATGATGGATAAAATTTTGTAGACCTCATCAATGAACTCTTAAGGGTCCTCACTCACCTTTGACCCATGGAATTCTGGGGGATTCATTCTTATGAAGTCTCTCACCCAAAAAGTCAGTGTAGGAGCATAAGGGGCTTAGGCCCCTTGGTTGGCTTGATTAGCCATCACTTATGCAAGCAAGGTGAGAGCATCCCTAAGCTCTCCATTGGTTGGTTTCTCCTTGGGCGTGCGAGCTCGTCTTTCCCTCATATTAGGCATGATCTAGTATAGCAAAGAAGAATCATTAGGGAAAAAGCTTCAACTCTATAGCATGACTTAGAAGATGAAGAAGGAAAATATTTCCTAAAATGTCTCATAGCCTCCTACTCATAGTTGTGGTGCACAACACAACTATAAATAAGACTCTAATCAATGTGATGTATTGGACTCTGAGGATCTAACAACCTAGTGCTCTGATACCACCTTTGTCATGATCTAAGCCTAGGGTCTAGACGTGACAGGTGAATGGGGAACTCGAAGGAACCTCAAACAAGTTTCGGAACATATCATTACACATCCTTGGTTGTGGAAGAAATTAGAATGACAATAAGAGTTAAACGTAAACAAGGAGAATCGTGTCTAAGGGTAAACTTTCATCTCATAAACTGAAAGACCCCCAAAAGTGCCTAAAACGTACCTCGGAAGTGTCCAAAATCTTGTTTTCCATATATCAAAAATTTTATTTGTTATTTCAAAAATTCAACTTCATATTCTTGTTCACAGGGTCCAAATTAGGGAAAAAATGGTCTAATCCTAATTTTTAAGCAATCGAAACGAATTATGAATTTTCTATGAAAGCTGAAAAGAGTGAGGATCTGCGTCTGGGGCACGTCATTTTTGCTCAGTTTTCACTTTTTGGTCTAAGATTTTTAAGTCTTGGGTCTAAGTGTTCCCATACATATTTTTGCCTATACTTAGTATTATTTCACCCTCATATCACCCTAAACATTCCCCAATACTCTCTCAAACACTTAGACTAATATTTCTCTCAAGATTCAAGTCTCAAAACGCAAGACCAATCTTAAGAATTTCATCAAGGATCTCATTCAAGCTTCAAGTCTCCATTTTCAATCTTCTTCAAGGGTTCTCCAAAGTCAAGGTATGTGGTGTTGAACTATTGGGTCCTTCCATTCATGGTGCCTAAGCCTCTTTTTTACTAATATTGCATGATTTAAAGTTGATTTTACATGTGAGTTTTGTATATTGAGAAATTTATTGCGCAATAATTTTAGTTCATGAAAGTATGGTTGTTTAGCATGTTTTGAGCTCTAAATCTTTGATCTAATGTTGGATTTGATGAGGTGTTTTGATGTGAATGTCTTAGGGGTGTTACAAGGTATTGATTGATGGTTTTATAACAGATTTTCTTGCATGATTTCATCTCTAAATTGCATGGTCTTTTACCCCCATTACACACCCACCAAGTGTTTGATAAAATATCTGGCTAGAATTTCTTGAGGAATTGAAGGTCCAATGTATGTCTTATAAGTTGAATGGTGTTATGATGATTATATGATGATGAAATAATGGTGGAATATGATGATATGATTGAAGGCATATGATGTATAATGAGGAGAGGAAGTGTAGGTATATGATGACTTTGTGGTGATGATAGGGATGTCTATATGAGATGTTTTCATGGAGAAAGTACCTATGGTGTTGCATGTTATTTTTGTGTTCTTATGTTTATTGTGTTCTTGGGAAACTGAGGAGTTCTTTCTTGTTGATTTGAATGTAATATCTTGATGAGCTAGTTCTATGATTCCTACCGAAAAGGCCTTATCGTAAGGTAGAGAGACTAAAGGTTCCTACCAAAAAAATTATATCGTAAGGTATGGACACCCTATCAAAAAGGACATGTCGTAAGGTAGAATAGGTAATTGTGCATACCAAAAAGATTATATTGTAAGGTATGAAATCCCTACCTAAAAGGCCATGCCATAAGTTAGAGAGACTAAAGGTTTCCACCAAAATGAGCATATCGTAAGGTGTGAAAATTCTATTGAAAAGGTCATGTTGTAAGATAGAATGAATCACGTTTCTTACCCAAAAGATGATATCGTAAAGTAGGGGACGTCTTATACTACTTACAAAAAAGACTATATCGTACTGTAGGGGTATTATAACACTCTCTGAAAAAACTATACCGTAAGGTGAGTGGGGGTCATTTGGCCTATTTCAAGAAGGTTGGTATAAAAGGGTTTAAGTATGTTTCTCATATTGAGTTTATATTCCTTGAACATGATTTACTAGCATGTTTTACCTTATTAAGCATTGTTCATGTATGCCATGTTGTTAACACACTACCTTTTGTTATGATTATGCATTTTGATTATATTGTCTATCTCTTGTTGCATTGCATTCCACATACTTGATATATTTCCAACGTACTAACGCATACTCTATGCCTACATGATATGACTGTGTAGGAACCGAAGCCCCGCGCGATCATCTCCACCCACGTGGCAGTACGATTTCACTCAAGCTTATTAGTGAGTCCTCCATTCCAGAGACATTGGTCTATATTTCTTATGTTATGTATTGATTCCTTCTTCTTTATTGATATTTTGACTATGAGGGTGAGCCGATTACTTTGTCCTAGACCTCGTTAATTATCTATGTTTGGAGGTGTTGTTGGACAAGTTATATATTACGTTTGAGCTTTAACTCATCTATATTATTTAAGTATTTAAACTATCTCTTTCTCCCTTAATCCCACTTCCCCTAGTTCATGTTTCTTATGATGTTTTATATTGCTTTCACGACCAAAGATGTGTAATGATCTGCTAAGAGGCTTGTTTGGGGTTCCTTCGGGTTTCCCATTCACCGATCACGTCTATGCCCTAGGCTTGGGTCATGACATAAGCATCAAGAGTCAATAGAGTCAAAGCTCATAGCATAGATACATATCATGTCCAATAACTCCTCTACTACATAGATAAGAGCGGGGGCCAAGACAAACCAACCGGGCTTACCCTCATAGTCAATACATAAGTCAAAAAAGAAAGTCTTAATACATAGCAAGAGATCATAAATAACATCCCCAAAATGGAGGATTCACCAACAAGTTTGATAGAAGTCGTACTAGCCACATGGAGGAGGAGGATCAAGCGGTACACCGGTTCCTATATGGTGACATCATGTAGGCATAAAGTATGCATTAGTACATTTGAATGTACTAAGTATATATGATGCAATGCAACAAGAGATAGGCATCATAAGCAAAATGCATAATCATAAGCAATGAATAGCATACTAATAATATGGCATGTATGAATGATGCTTCAAGTAAAAACCATGCTTATATAGATCATAATATGAGTGTAAGAGTGATTATTATAGTGCAAGCCAAGGCCTACCACCCCTTTGGATAGGCACATGAGATACGAACCCCTTCATGAGGTTGATAGAGTACAAATCCCCCACCGAGGTTAGCGGAGTACAAAACCCCCATCAAGGTTGATGGATATCAACCCCCAACAAAGTTACTCGGGCCTACCACCCCCTGAGCTAGGCAACCAAGGTACCACCCCCTTGATAAGTTACCTAGGCCTACAAACCCCTGAGCTATACTTGATCATCCCCAACACTATATAGAGATAATATCATATATATATATATATATATGCACTCCTTACATCATCATACACATACATTTCTCTTCATCATCATTTAGTCATTCAACTTATAATACATATATTGGACCTTTAATTCCTCAAGAATTCATAACCGGACATTCTATCAAACACTTAGAGTGTGTGTAATACTAGTGTAAAACTATGAAATTCAAGAGTGAAATCATGCTAGAAAAATCAGTGTAAAGCTATCAATAGATACTTGGTAACACCCTCAAACAATATACATCAAGACCCTTCATCAATTCTCACCATAGACCTTAGATTCATAGATCCAAACATAGTAAAACAGTCATAATTTCATAAACCCCAACATATTGTGTAGTGAATTTCATAATGAATAAGAACCATGAATAAATCAACTTTAAATCATGCAATTTTAAGTAAAAGAGCTTGGGTATCATGGGTGAAAGAAACCCACATATCTTAGCTTTAGAGATGAACTTGATGAAGATTGGAGATGGAGATTTGAAGCTGGAGAGAAATACTTAGGTTCGGAGAGGGTTTTGAGACTTGAGTTTAGGAGTAAAATATTTGGCTTAGTGTTTGAATGAATATTGGAAAATGTTTAGAATGATATGAGGGTGAAAAATAGTTAAGTATAGGCATTTTCACGTTTAGAAACACTTAGGCCAAGACTTAAAAGTCTTTGACCAAAGTCAAAACTGGCCAGAATTTATACTAGTGCGTGTCCTTGGAGTGTCGTGCTAGGGGCGCGAAAAGCTTATGAAATTTACTCTTTTGGAAAATCGAAATTGCTAATTGTTTGCTCTTAAATCAAGGATAGACACATACTTCATTTAAAATGACCCCCTGAATAAGAATATGAAGTTGAATTTTCAATATCGCGCACGTATTTTCAGTTATATGAAAATTATGATTTCGAGCACTTTCGAAGCATATTTTCGGATATTTTTTGGGGTCGTTACAACTACATCTTCTTTTTTATATCCCTTCTTAGTTTTACTATATTCTCATCACTTCATAACATGTTATCAACACGAAGCTCCAATCTCAGTATGTATACAATCTTCTTCTAGCTATTATTATATCTTATAATATATAAACTATAGTATTATCATCATACCTTATTTCTTGATCAAATTTTCATTTAAGGATGCTATATTATTATAACTAAATTTATAGTAGAATTATTGTTTAATATATATCTATATTCTAATACTCACTTTACTTTGAGTTGATTAAAGATTTATTAGATAACATATTAATTGGTAACCAACTTATTTTTTTTATCTTAAGGATCTACCTAAATTTATTTGTATCAAAAGAAAATTATTATTCACAAGTCATCGTTGATTCATTCTTTTTAGTTTTCATCATCTCGAATTTATCAAAACTTGAATTTATGGCACTTGATATTACCAAAAAAAATTATTTATCATGGATCCTTGACGCTGAAATTCACCTTGATGCTAAAAATCTTGGAGACACTATTAAACAAGAAAATAAAATATCAAGTCAAGATAAAGTGAAAGATATGATTTTTCTTTGTCGTCATCTTCATGAAGATTTAAAAACTGAATATTTAACTATGAGAGATCAACTTGAATTATGAGATAATTTAAAGGATCGATATGACCACTTAATGCTTATTATATTACCAAAAGCTCGATATAAATTGATACATCTTTGATTTCAAGATTTTAAATCTGTATAAGAATATAATTCTTCTATTCATAAAGTAAGCTCAATATTAAAATTATGTAGAGATACTATCACTGATGACGATTACTTGAGAAAACTCTCTCTACCTTTCATGCTTCAAATGTGTTGTTACAACAACAATATCATGGAAAGGGATTCAAGAAATATTCTAAGTTATAATGCCTACTTGTGGCTGAGCAAAATAATACTTTGCTGATAAGAAATCATGAAGGTCACCTATTGGGTTTGCTCCATTTCCAAAAGCGAATGTTGTAGCAAGGTTTAATCAGTCTGAATTAAGACAAAATAATTATTGTTGCCGTGGCCGTGGTCATGGTCAAGGACACGGGCGAGGGTGTGATGGCAGATGAAATAATTATCATCATCGTGAAAATAATTATAAGAACAATAGAGTTTATCCAAATAATACTTCCAAGGGAAGAATCAATATTTGTCATTAATGTCGCATGAAAGAACATTGGGCACGTGATTGTTGTACGCTCGATCATTTTGTCAAGCTTTATCAAGCCTCCTTTAAAAGAAAAGAGAATAATGTGGAGGCTCACTTGACCTGTCATAACGATGATAGTGAAATCATTCCCTCAAATAAATATGATGACATTGACGCAAGTCTTGCTTATAAAGTTGATATGACTTCAAAGACTTCTCAAATAGTACTCAGTTAAGAGTTGAATATTTCTATGAGAATATTAACTAAAGAACTAATCATCTAGTTGAAAACTAAAATCATAAAAATAGTTATTATTTTCTTTTATATAGTTTTTGCTATAATACTAATGAACCCTTCCTCTGAATTGTAATGGAAAGTCAAGTATGCGACTATCTTGTAATGATGTATATTAGCCTATTAATATAATCTTTCTATTTCTACAAAAAGAAATAACTATGTTGTTCTTCTTAAATGATAAGTATTATATCTTTACTAGTTTTTATAGTTTGTCAAGTTAGTTTTTCATATCCTTATAATATTTTGTTTTAATCTTTATGAAGAGTATCGAAATCTCTCATTCATTAATTGAACTCAAAATCAATTATGATGATATGTGCCTTATAGATAGTGCTACAACACATACTATTTTAAGAGATAAGAAATATTTCTCTTATTTGATTATGAAAGAAGCTAATGTAACACCCAATAAAATTATCAAAATGCCCCTAAAACGTAATTGTGTGCATAATGCATCTTCCAAACCTCCAATCAAAAATTCGAGACCGAATTTGCAATAAGTGCAGAAAATAGAGTGGAAAAATGGCCTTGACTCGATTTTAGAGCAACCGGATCGAAAAGTAGTTTTTGCTAATTAATTCTGAAACAGTGTCAGTGTACGTCCGAGGTGCGACATGCCTAGAACATGGACCTACACTTATATTTTTTTAAATTTTTTGACGAGAATTGAAAAAATTGATCGAAAAGCAATTTATGAAAAATTACACATAAAGTGTATTTGATGAATGCGATTTATGTGTATTTTCCTAGAAAATACTTTTTCAACACATTTTTAACATGTTTTAGTCAAAAATTACATAGGTGCACGCCCATCCGCGTCGCAGACTAGGCTATTCCAAGGTGAATTTTATTCTTTTAATTCAGAAAGGTATTTTGGGTATTCTTAACCCATTTTAATACCCCAAAACATATTTTTAAAGCTTTTTATTCATATGAAGGGTTTCAAAACCCATTATTTTTCCTAAGTCTAAAGTGAAAGTTCTGAGAGAAGAAGGCTGAGTAATTCTTCATCCCATGTATGTACGGCTAAACTAAAAGCATGGAATTGTTCTCTCATGTGTATCATAGATGGTCTTAGATGAGAATTGAAGGGTTCTTGATTCTACACACTTGCTTTCTTGAAGTATTATCTTGAATTAATTCTTGATTTAAGTTTCTATAATATTAATGAGTTTCCTATATATAAAATCTTCTTGAAGTTGAGCAATTGATTAGATATATGTACATGTCTTCAGTCACATGAACCCTAATTGAAGACTATTATGATTGGTTTTATGCTTTATTTTGAAAACTAAGATTTGATAGTCATATGAAGCATGTTAAATACTAATGATTTCTTGTAGCATATGTTATTGAGTTTTCATGAATATGACTTTTGGGCATGAACAGTAATTTCAGGGAGAGTTTTGATGTTATACAAAGATTATTTTGAAACCTGAGTATTGTCTTTTTATTTGAAAATAATTAATATTCTAATGAGTTTAACAGGATTGAGCATTAAGTCTAAATGATATTTTGAGAACGTAATGATGGCAATGCAAATATACTTTTCATAATAGTTTTATTGATAGATGATAGAGATAGATGACATGAGTTTAAAGAAGATAGATGTGATAGATAATTGTGCATGTTTTAGTCTTGGGAGCATTATTGAACACCGAGGTGGGTGAGGAGTGTCACCCTAGAACTGCATTTGTCAATGTAGGATAGTCGTGCAACACGTTATGGTGACTCTTATCCCAATAGTTTGACAATTCTCATTCGTTCCAAGTGTGTGTGTGTATGTGTGTGTGTGAGAGAGAGAGAGACTATATTCTTTATCGTGGAAAGTTTAGGACGGGTGTGACAACAATGCTTATTCGGTTAAGAGAAACTCTCAAGCAACGTTGATAGTGTATGAGAATTCTAACAGAATCATTCTTTCTTTCCAAATGTATATTCGAAAGAGCATGATTTACTTTAAACTTGCATATTTACTGAATTGAGATGAGTTGAGTCATTTGAGTTGAGTTGAGTTGATGTTATTTCCATACTATTCTACCTGTTTCAGTTTCATTCACCTATTTTACATGCCAGTACATTACCATATTGGTGTCCCCCTCTAGGTCTACGTGGTTTCATATGTAGATATATGAGATCAAGATCATCAGTAGGCGCATCGTTGAGGATCATTAGACGTTCAGCGAATTGGTGAGCCTCCCTTACTTTGGAGGATTGATGGGTTATTTCCATCTTGCTTTAGAGTTAGATATTGATTAACTTTTTATTTTGATTGAGGTAGCCACGGGTTTGTCATTGACACCGCCTACTAGCGGTAAAGGCTTCATAGACTAGAGTTAGATTGATGAAACTATGAGCTAGTTTCTTTTATACTAGCCTTTATTATACTATTCTTTTGAGATTTGAGGAGAGGAGCCCATTTACTTCCTTTATGTTCTTCTGCTATTAGTAGAATATATGAATGAATGTGATGAGGCCAAGTGGTTCGCTTAGGGACTAGCAATAGTCTCTGAGTGCCGGTTATATTTATGGTACCCTTTTGGGGCGTGATAAACTTTGTATCAGGGCACAAGTCAAGTGTCCTAGGGAGTCTATAAAGTCGTGTCTAGTAGAGTCATTATTATTGGTGTGAAGAGCTCCACATCTATAATTTAGAGGCTATAGGACATTTAGGAATTGTTTCCCTTCTTTCAGATTGTAAATCGTACGATAGAGTTCTTTTCTAAGTCATGCTTTACACATTTGCAAACCATGTCTTCTAAATGCATCTTGGACTTGAAAGATACCATCAGCACCGAGATGCTTGAGCCTACTACTCAACTTATTGTACATGATCGATGGGTGGAAGAGGACAAGGAGAGTGAGATGTAAGAATGTTGGGGCAAAGAGGGAAATAGATTTCCCTTTCTGCAGAGGCCCTGGAGTTATATGCTACCACCTGTAAGTACACCCCCATCTGATAGTAGATATAATCTGAGGCCGAGGAGGAATCAACCCTTTAAGATTCAGAACCCTTCATCCCAAGGAAGTGTGGCTCGAGGACGAAAAGGGAAGTCACCATGTGGAAGGTATGGGAAACTTCCTTTGGGATAGTGCCTTTTGGGCACCCACGGCTGCTTCACATGTGGCCAAGTGGGTTACTTCTATAGGGATTGTCCAAAGAGAGTCAACAACGCTCAACCCACTAGATCTACACCATCAATTAGAGAAAATCAAAGAGATGCGACTCCTAGCATGAGCGAGGCCATAGACCAGTTGTGTGCGACAATAGTTACACAACTCATAGAGACACTCCGGGATATTGTGATAGGTATGAGTTGAGTCTTTACTTGCTTTTGATGTTATGCATACGAGAAAGGTTTATGTTTCTAAGAATTTTGATGTTGCCAACTAGGAGTGAGATTTGAGACCTTGTAAAATCATAAATAGAGTCATTACCCCTGAGCTAGAAAGATGAGGAGGAAACTGGGTAGCAGGAGTGGTGATTGATTGAGGCTTGTGGTTAGAGATAGGTATCTATTAGGTAACTAGTGAAGGGATGAGTTGATGGCGATAAGCTTGATGAAAGATTCGAAAGTACCCTATGACTGTCATGATAAGGTGAGGTATAGAGAGAGGGAGAGTTAGTGTCAGAATGTATTAGAGCGTGCCCAGAAACTAGACGGAAGTGTATATTGATGTGTTGTAGTATTTATTCTATTGAGGGTAAAGTTAAATATTGAATAAGGGGAAAGCGTGTTTTTAATATGATAGATCTAACTTAGGCTTATGATTGCGAGTGAGAGTTCATAGGACTCATCAAGTTATGAGCTTAGTAAGATAAGGAGATATGATTGAATAGGTGAGTGGTACTGAGTTGTGAGGAAAGGATGTGTTGATTGAATACTTGCTATGAGGTTTTAGTGGGATTATATTCCCTAAATATTTCTCTACTAGTTGCAAGTTAGAATTAAAGAGGTGTGTGATAGGTGCACATGTTAGCACTAGACCCTAAGCTTGAATTGTGAGGAGTAATACGGAAGAGGAAATAGTATCATGAGAGTGATAGCCTTAATTGGAGATTTTCTCTAAGAGACTTGCCATAGTGCATGGAGATGTTAATCTGTAAGGAAAGTGATGCTATGGGTAGGGTACAAGTGCCCCTTAGGTGAAATTAGTGAAACGAGGATAGCTCAATAGACAAGAGAGACTTGAGATCTATATTCATGATTGTGTAAAGATGTATGATGCTCTAAGTCATGACTACTATAAGAATCTAGATAATATCTTTGAGTTCGATGTGAAGTAAGTTGAGGTAGGCATTCTGGGTCATCCCGAGCAAAAGGTTGATTGGGATTTTATAGATAGATGGTGTGGAGTTTTCTATTATAGTCTAAGTCTTATACAGATGGAATCATGAGAGCAAGAAGTTAAGCAGACAAAAGAAGAGGTTAGATTGCAAACAGGCGTGGGAAGTAGTTAGGTATGTCATAAGAATAATAAATATAAATAGATTCCCATAGAGGCAAGAAAGGAGTTAAGAGTGATATTATTGAAAAGAGTTTGAGTGACTAGTTATATGTATGCGAGTATAGCATAATAGAAGAGCTTAAGATATTCTTATGGGTAGTTATTTCTTAACCAAATGGAAGTATGTGCTTATAGCCTAGTGGAGGAAATTGATTCTCAAATTTAGAGAGAGGACCTTGAGAGCTAAGGGGGAGATGACGAAGTGGTAGACCGGAGTAGATCTTGAGTTTGATAGAGATGGGTTGATCAAGATAAGGCATCAATTCTTGTCATATCATACATTCCTTATTCTTCCGTTGAGGTGATACTCTCTTTACATTTGGTATGCGACTGCCATGCCTGTGGCCTAGTCTCATAAACCACTTATTAATTGCTATTCAAGTTGGGAGGTGAAAAGCGATAAAGTCATTCATTAATTTTGATCTTACCCCATTGATCTGAGTGCTTCCACTCCTATGCTAAATGAGATGCAACCCAAGTTTCATACTACATATGGTTTTGTGAACTCCAAATGAGTCCTGATAGATAGGAGAGATTGTAATCTATGAATGTTCTTAGATAATATTTCTCGAATGAATCATGCTAATGATCTTTCGTTCAAGCTCTTTGGGTATTCCAGCTTTCCAGTCTTGATAGAAGTATTGTTGAGGATAGTAGATGAGTTATGGGTGATGGGAGAGAATGAGTACTTCTGAAATGTGATAAGGAGCTGAGTCCCTAGTCTTGAGTTAATGTTCCTTTTAAGCCTCTGTGTCCATGAGAATGCAAGTCCTTGATAGTATTCACGCCTAATAATGATATTAGGGATAAAGTTCAAACTTTAGATATTGTGTTCTTAGTCTATTCTTGAGAATGAGGATTTGAGTATTTGAGTTCTTAATTGTATTCATGCTTACCTTGTATGGTGAGGTAGTGATTTGAGGTTTAAATGGTAAATGGCAAATATATGACAATGAAATATGGGGAATAAGACTAAGGGACAACTTGTAACCATAAGTGGAAGCATAAGTTAAATAAAATATACCAAGTATAGCAATAGTCCAGACACACCTCTAAACAATGACAATAAACAGAGCAAAAAAACACAAGTCTAGGCTCCTCAATACTAAGTCAAAATGAAAGTACATCAAATATTTGAATAACAAAGGCAAAGCTTGAAGATAAGGGTTCTGTTCCCGATGAGTGGGAACTCACCAAAGCTCAAAGTCTTCACGAGCAATCTAGCCACGCGGAAGAGGATGAGGTAGATCGCCTATCCCTACATGATTATAGCGTGTAGGCAAAAATATAGTTAGTACTATGAAATGTACTAAGTATGCGGGTATGCAATGCAACAAGTAAATATAATGACAAAAAATACTTACCCAATATGACTAACTCCAAGCTTAAACAATATATTCAATTCCAAAGTAAAGCATAAAGTAATTCCATGAAAATGCATAGAGAAGAACATACGCAAGTAAGTGTGGGACTAAAACTATAACCGACAAAATCATATGAGCTATAATATGAAATACCGATGTCATACTCCACACTGACCAAAGAGTGAGTCAACTTGCCAAGGTATAACTCCAGAAATGAAAATACTAAATGGATCCACAAGTAAAAAAGCCTAAAAGGCATAATATAAATATCCTACAGTGGCACGTAGTTATGAGATTAGAAGTTTTATATAAGACTAGAGGTTGAGTGCCACTTCTAACTCATTCGGTGCTAAGTCAAAATTCCACAGAAATGGACAATGCATAATAATCAAAAATTAATTTAGTTTAAAAAGTCATAAATTATAGAATAAATCATATTCAAACTTGTACTTAGAATAGCTCCTTAACAAAGATTCAAAATAAAACTGAATATGTCTTAAGTCACCCAATATCATTTCATACTTGTATTTACTTATTCTTGTCCAAAATCATAAGTTCATATTATGCCAT
>JAOTQJ010205673.1:0-19403 GCA_025642045.1 Solanum sejunctum
GTCCTTAATTGGTTTGATTTAATAAAGTTTGGGACCGAATGCAACATTTCTTCTAAGTTTGGTCCTTAAGAATAATTTAAGGTGGGATCAAGGTGTATGTGCAAGCTCTTGATTGGTCCAAGTGGTATGTGTGTTGCCTATATTATATGACCATGTATCTTGTACAAGATTATCCATCCATACTTAGAAAAATTGAGCGAAAAAAAATTTAGAACAAGCTGCAAGATCTCGGGTTTGCTACAGTACTCCAACAAGAAATTTAATTTTTACGTGTTTTTGATTATTTGATGCTTCAAGCTCAGTATACTGAAGCCCCTAAGTAGTGTGGTGGCATTGGTTGGTCAAGAAAATGCATAGTTTAGTGGCTACAAAGGTTTTGGGTGTAGTAGAGGATTGCAAGGTATGTTAATTTTTATCTTTGTTTATGTTAATTAAAGGTGTGGGAAATCATGTTGGTATGATCTCGTTTGTATGATATGTTTGTTGGGCAGTTCTGCCGCAGCGGTGACCTTGTCGGCCCATATATATGTATATGATCATATAGTGATGTTTGGTACTATTTGGTTCGCTGTTTGCAGGTGAGGCTAGTCAGAAAAATAGAGGAAACTGTGTCAAAATTTCATGAAATTCCTTAGCTATTATGAATGTAAATCCGGTTTAGTGTTTGTCTGGGTGCCCAACAAGCTCTAATCACGACCCCTAGGTTGGGTCGTGACAATAAATCTTGGAACTGTTATAGGATTTAATGAGGGGTTTTGATGTACATGTCCTCAGGGTGTTGTAAGGTGTTGATTGATGGTTTTACAATGGATTTTCTTGTATGATTTTATCTCTAATTTGCATGGTTTTATACTACCACTTCACACCCTCTAAGTGTTTCATAACACCTGATGTGTTTTCTTGAGTAGCTGAAGGTCCAAAGCATGAAATATGATATGAATGACTATTTGATGATGAAATGAGATTATGTATATGAAATACTCTATATAATGTGTTACATTAGACCATGCCCGATCTGGGGGGACAAGAACTTGGGTAACCATATTGGGGATTTGTACTCATCAACCATGCGAGGGGTTTATACTTCGTCACCATGTTGATAAGCTGTGATTAGCATCAACCATGTGAGAGGTTTATACCACACAACCACCAAGGGGTTCATGCCTTGAATAGCTTTCTTGGTCTCTTCTACACATATGATATCCTATATGAGCATGAGTTACTTAAGCATGTTTTACTTAAGCATTGATCATATATGTCATATTGTATATTATGCATATTGCTTAATATATGCATTTTCATTATGATGCCTATCTATTGTTGAACTTCATCTTACATACTCAGTAAATTCAAATGTACTAACGCATACTCTATCCCTATATGATGTCACTATGTAAAAACTGGTGCCAAGTTGATCATCCTCCTCCACGTGGCTAGTTCGGTGCTATTCAAGCTAGTTGATGAGTCCTCTATTTCAGCGACCTTCGTCTACTCTCTCTCTTGTTATGTATTGATACATTCTTTTTTATGTCCTATTTGACTATGAGGGTGAGCCCGGTTGCTTTGTCTTGGCCCCCTCTCTTATCTATGTATTAGAGGTCGTATTTGGACATGTTATGTATCTTTATATGAGTTGACTCTTGTCTCTTGATTATGATGATATGAAAGTGCTTTCCCTTAGCCCCGGTTACCCTATTCTTTTATATCTTGATACTTTATTTATTTTTTCCGTAACCAAGGATGCGTAATGATGCTCTAAGAGACTTTCTTGTGGTCCCTTCCGGTTTCCCTTGCGTTGTGTCATGTCTAGGCCCTAGGCTTGGGTCGTGATAGTTTTTAATGTATTTCATATAAGGGTTTTATGAAGTATTCGTGGGTTGATTTACATTAGGATTTTTCATATGATTCCACTCTTGAATTGCATGGTTTTATACTAGCATTGCACACCCACTAAGTGTTTGATAAAATGTCCAGTTAATGTATCTTGAATTGTTAAAGGCCTAATGTTTGGCATATGATTTAAGTGATTTTATGATTATGAGAGGGTGATATGAATATGTTGATTCCATGAGAAGTATCTATTGTGTTGTGAGTTGACCATAGCCAATTGAGAGGTTGGTACCTCAATTTCCTAGGATGGGGTGGTAAGCCATCAACCAATTGAGGGTTTGGTACCTCAGTCGCCTAGGATGGGGGTGGTAAGCTATCAACTAATTGAGGGGTTAGTACCTCAATCATCTCAGATGGAGGCGGTAAATCCTTGTATCAATAAACTACTTTGGCTAAGTTCTTCAATTGTGATGCCAAATTCTTTCAATGTGTGGATGGGTAGAATGTTAACCCCAGACCCTTCTTCTATCAAGATCTTATTTATCTTCTTCTCTAGCACGTGATCCACCATATAAAAAGCACAATTGTGTAGAGTTCCACCAAATAAAAGATCATCATCTATAAATATTATTTTGTATCACATGCATGTACTTCTTGAAAATGGGCTTTCATAGCATTTTCAGAAGATGATGGAGATGTTTTTGATATAACTTCACCCATTGCTTAGTCTTTGTTAGCAGGAGACACCTTTGATGAGGTTTCATTCTTGTTTCCCCCTGGTTAGCACTGAAACATGATGCCTCAACATTGTCTTTAGTGGCCTCCACATAGAACTAATGATGTCACCAAAGTTACACCTCCTTTTAGGGTATAAATCATTCTTTATCAAGAAATAGAACTAAACCAAGGTTAGTGTCGAACCCACAGGGAATACATAGACTGAAGTGAATTCAACAATAGCAATTTAAGTGTTTAACTAACTTACTTCCCCAAAAAGGGGATTTGCAATAATCAATGGAAATTAAAACTAAACTAACAGACACAGTAGAGAAATCAATGTGGAAAGAAACTAAGGTATTGTGTTCCCCATGAGTCCCTAGCTCAGCATCACCAGATAATCTAGTTCTTTTCTAGTGTATGCATGCAGGACGGTAAGTTAAGTTCACCAAGCCCTTTGGTCAAAGGTGAGAGGTGAATTTCACTACGCGACTTGTCCATCTCCATAGTGTGCTTTACTAACCCTTACCTATTAGTCCCAGTACAACTCCCCTTGGCCAAGTTTGGTTGATTAGACTAGAATACACTAATCACATCCTGTTAATTAATCTCTTTCCTATTCATTACTACATTGGTCCAATCAGTAATACTAGGCGGGTTCTAATGTTTGCCACCATCAGAAAATATGCAAAACAAAGAGAGTTAATTGATATATGCATGCACACTTTCAAAAAATTATGAATTATCGGATTTTACTTTATTAGTTCTTCATGGTTCCCACAACCCTAGTTGTGGATTTAGCTACTCATATTTTATGTAGATGCAAGGATTATAAACTGAGAAAACATATTTGAATATTTACACAATAGATTTAAGAACAAGCAAATCCAACTTCAATAAGAATCACAAGCTTTAAGATGAAATTCAAATACAAGTGTTCTTAAAGACTCTCCAAAGTAATCTCAGAATTTCCTCTCTTTAATTACCGAGTTCTTTTGATTACTAGAAACTTATGAAAAATAACCTAAAAAACCTATTAATAATAAGTAAACTACAAGTCCTAACTGAAATAGGATAACTGGTCAGCATGCCATATGAAAGGGGTTTATGGGTCGTATTGCATTCCAAGGCCGTAATTTTGGTTTCGTACAAAGCTGCTCAAAATTTGGAGTTGAGGTCTATGACACCTCTTTATGACTTTTAAAGTAGTTTATGACCTGTAAAGGGGTTTCATCTGATGAATCTTCAAAAAGTCCCAATCTCTGATCCTTAGGGCATGAACAATGGCGTACGACTCGTAAATCATTTCATGACCTGTCAGCATGTTCATAAAACCTACTTTAGAAAATCAGCCCCTCACTGGAATTGTCCATGAAACCAATCCACGACTCATAGAATAGTCTACGACCCATAAAAGGTCTCATACTACACCAAAAATTAGCAACTTCTATATGTCTTCCCAAAATCAAGGTCAACCCTGTAATCCTGCAAACATAACATCAAAACACATAAAACTAACTAACATCGCATTAAGAACACACCAAATTCCAAGTTTTAAGTATCAAAATTGTTGATTCTCAACATAAAATTATTGCTTGTCCTCAAACGACCGACTCAATCTATATAGATAATATAGTAACAGAAAGACCTTAACCCAATGGCTTACATCACATAAATTCAAAACTTAGATACCCACACTACCTTTACAAAACAGGATCAGATATCCATCTAGCAAACCAACATAGACTAGTGCATGTGACAACATAACTATGACATATAAGGTATTCTCAACAATCCATAATAGCTGAATAAGTCTAATGCTAACAATGCAATGCAAGTGCCCTCACAGAAAGAAGTCCCATATCTAAAACTCAATAATGTTTTCATGTATGACCTTGGGACTATGCAAAATCACTCACTCTCCCACAAGATATTCATGCATCATGCCTAATACCATAAACTTGCCTCTATACTCATGACTAAGACATTCAACTACTTGGACTAGGATCACTTTAGCACTTTCTAGGCTTGTAACGTAGGCTCAAAGGGATTTGGTATGGTAGGTATCTTTGGAACATAGTGACTAATGGCCCTCCTTGACACTGTATGTTTCTACACTTTTGCCCTACCAACTCTGCTATTTTTATCTCATTCTCCATTCCTCCTCTCTCAAGGTTTTTAGGGTGCTTTCATTTTATTTTTCAAACTTTTACCTTGCTTTTATACTTCATTTTTCTTTTTACCTTACAAACTAAGGCATCACTTATTTTTCTTGCGCCTAGTACATGATTCTCCCTTTTTCTTTGTATCACTAATGTCCTCCTTATATTTGTGTCTTACCTTACACCAACCACCCTCAAATTAGGCTTTTGGCCTGAGTTAAGGTGCACAATATCCATCCTTCGAACTAGGGCCACTTTTGGTAGCTACCCTCAACTTAAGTTTTTTGCCTCAGTTAACGTGCACACTGTTCAAGGAAGGACTAAGCCAATTTTAGGATTTTACAACTAACAAAGCTAGGTAAATTGGGTATTTACAAAGAATAGTACATGCTAGGCTCAAACATTAGGAATAAGAGGTACATTGCAATTTTGGTTGGTCATTTAGACTAAGTGGACTTTTAAAAACAATGGCCTAAGATCCTTTCCTAATAAAATCAATCTACAGTCTAACTTAGAGTAATGGGACAAGTTCTGAATTCGCATAAAATACATGAATCTAGCAAATTAAGCTCATTTACATGGCACTAACTACATTATCAATAGAAGACTCTCAGATCATGCTTTTTATCTCAATTCATCATTACTTATCAGAACAAACATTGTCAACACACCTAAATATATGTGGTTGTTATCTAGACTACTAATCAAAATTTTTGGTGGGCATCATTTTTTCAAATAAAACACAAAAACATGCTATATACCAAAGGTGTTAGTACTATATGCTACAATACAACCTATAGATCCTAAACGTGCCCGTTCAACAGAAAGTAAATATCCATGGGAAAAAGAACACCGGCAAAAAATCCTCACGATCAAAAATAGGGTTAGTTATGGACCCAAGCTACTCAGACTTCACTGAGGCCCATAAATGCCCACACCCTATTGAAAAAGATGTGCATTATCCACAATGCACACAATCAAAGAAAAACAAAACATAAAGCGGTCAAAAATCATACCTAGGCTCCTAAGCCCCAGTACATTGAGTCTGACCACTATCCTCTAGTAGGGAAGTCTCCTCAGCAATACTACTCTATTCGGAGAGGCTAGCACCCCTCACCTATTTTACCTCTCTAGCTTGTCGCATCTCTGCCTCTTATTTTGACTCTCTTAAGACAAGCTCGAGCTCCTCTGACTTAGTCAACCCCGCATGAAATCATACGGCATTAGGATCATTGTCTTGGCAGGGCCTCTTCCTTGTTAAGGTTGGATAGGCTTATCAAGAGAAAAATATCTACCCTCACTGACACCTTGAGCATGGTCTTAGGAAATATCACCGGTGCTGCTAGTGTTGTTATCATACTGACCTGGAGCTACTGGATCTCCACTTAGATGGTCGTCAAGTCTGATGGTCGGGCCATGCTTAGACTCTATTGTGGCCTCGCCTTGAAGGCGTCAATATAGGTATCCACAGTAGAGACATAGTCCTGAATAGTAGCAACCATGAATGCCTGCATGCGACCCTTCGAGTTTGAAATGGCCTTGCAGAGCCGTGGCCTAATTTGCTAAACAAGTTGAGTGAACTGCGACTCAGCATGAGATAACCTCTACACCATGGGCTGTATAGATATGGCAGACACATAGACTATGCCCTCGGGAGTAGCCTATGATATCGTGGCCTGTGGTGCAGCAATAGAAGTAGTGGGCCCCTCTCTTTATATGCCTCTTGCTGCGGGGGCCTATCCTTAGTAACAACAGTAGGGTGGTAGTCTGTGAACCCTTAGGCTATGGCTCTGGGGCAAACATCTCTGGCATAAGAGCAGGCTGGTGTTGTGCTCACCAGATTGCCATCGGGTTCTCATAAGCCTTGATCAGTCTGGCATCTTAGTATACTGGGCCTTAATTAGATAGTGCAAACTCTCCACCTTGACTCTAGATAGAGCTTGTATATCATGCAAGGGAACCAAATGGAGGTGGACCTCTTTTTAAGGCAGCCTCGTGAATATTCTTGGCTATAAGGTAGGCCCAATCATTATCACAACAAGCCAAGATGCTGGCAACTAATATTGCATGCTTTGCATTAATGTATTATATCAGTCAAAGTAGGCTAGATGCATGATCAAACAATTGCCTAACAAAACTTGGTGGGAAAACTGAGCGAAGCCTTGACAATAGGCTCTGAGTGTGTGGCGACCCAGGCAGGTTCCATACCTTGCACAGCAATATAAGCAGCCACCCATCTCATCAAGCTAGCTCTGCGCTCTGGATATCTCATCACCAGTGGGTCCCTTATCTGCCCCAGTCGATAGTCAAACTTAGCTATGGATCTAGGGGTAGGGAACTCTGGTCCCAAAAGGATCTAGTGGATGGTGGTCTCTGATATATGTACCTGCTGGCTCCTCACTCTCGTCTCAGTTAGTCTAGGCTGAATGAGGAGCTTCTTCCCCTTATGAAGAGTACTGTGAATAGTATATCCATATGAAGCATAGAAATCCCTCACCATATTTGGGGAGTATCGTTCGGATGAGTGCATCATCCACTGATGGCCATATCTGACCATCGTGTCCTACAGACTAAGGACACAGTTGAGTCTGACTAGGATGAGTCTAGGCTCCTCATAAATGGAGCAGGCTGGCTTGCCTCGCTCTTTCTACTATTGGCTCTCCACATAGATATCCTGTATGCTCTCGATGCACCATCGACTAGTAAGGGCGTCAAGTGGAGATGGTGATGATTGGGGCACTGTGATGACTCCATATCTAATGCATCTCCAGACCCCAACTCAGTGCTAGACTCCTCTCTGGATAGAGTCATCTGAATAGAATCGTTCATGTCATTGCCTCCTTCATAAGACTAGGGAGTGTGGATGATAAGAGTCTGAGTCTGTCTAGGTCTGGTAACTGCTCTAGTATGAGGACAAATAGCTTCTGGGTCCGAGTTGATGTTAAGCTCCTCTAATGATTAACTTAGGGTCGGGGTTCGCTCATCCCCCGAAGACTTATCCCTAAGCTTCCTCATTAGGACCCTAAGCTAATCACGTTTGTCTTTTGGGGCCACAGTACTTGAAATATGAACATTTACTCACCTTGATTAGCCTCATAAATAAAAAATTTAAATGCAAAAACAATTTAGACTAAGTTGCAAAACAGTCTACAAAAGCATCTTTATAGGTCATAATTGGTACAATGAAACGAAAAGAGCTCTCGTATAATAATGGTTCTAACAACTTTTGTCATTGGAAAAGTCTATGAGACCAGGTACGACTCGTAAAGTAATTTATGAGTCGTAGGCTCCATCCTGGAAAGTTCCAATGTCTGAACTAATTCCAGGCAGGTGTTGTCTGATGGGTACTCAAAAACTTTAAGTTTCAAGAATCTTGTACGAGGGGAAATTATGACTCGAGGAATGATCCATGGGCAGTAAAAGCCACTTGTCACCCAAAAAACTTAGTTACCTGAGTTTCTAACTCCATCACAATGGACCTCGTACAACTTTTTCAACAATATTGTAACACCATTGAAGGAAAATGCTCACACCCACATGATTTACATACCACAACCAATACTCCCAACATGCTATTCAACATCTATACCTTATCGAAAACAATTAGACATGTTTCCCCAACTACTCCAACCACATATGGGCAATTTCTCAGCAAAGTTACACACTTATGTCATCACCTACCACTTTACACACAAAATCAATTCATGACACATAGTGGGTGATTCAATAGGCACCAAATATACTATTCAAATCATATAAACAAAGAAACAATACCCAATTCCAGACTTAGACAATTATTCAAATATGGTTAACCCACAATTCAAATTTCACAAATGGGTTTCATGTCTAAACTACCTTTCCCAACATAATTTCCAATTCAATCATATAAACAAAGGCAATTTAAGGGTCTTTAGCCAACCGAAAACTTACCAAGTTGTGTGATTAACTTGTAGAAGATGAAGGAGGTGAAGAGGCACTAAAACCAAGGTCACCAAAAAATATCATCAAAAAATGGGGTACAATAGCCATCAGTGGTCAGAATTTCTTGGGGGTGGGGTTGGCCGGGTAGATTTGTCAATTAGGTCTAAAATAGGGTTGGCTGAGTAGATTTGTAAATTAGGTATAAAATAATTTGACCCCATTATTTATACCTTGACTGAGTCAACCAAAAACTAATGGGCCTAGACTCTACAAAACCCTAATTACGGGCCGTAGAGTATTTTATGGCTCATGAATTGTGGTTTCGTAGAACATACAAACCCTAGATTTTAGGAGTGGGTTCATGGACTCGTCTACGAGTCGTAGAGTGATTTAAGACTCATAGAGTTTTTTGTAGAAACCTCAACATTTGGAAAGATTTTAAGAAACTTACCTAGGGTCCACGAGCCTTATTCACAACTCGTAGATTTATTTATGGATTTTAAAGTTGCCTCTGGATAGGAGTGCACAACTTTTTGCTTAATGGAAATCTCTACGAGATGGTGTACGGATCATAAAGTTTTTACGTCCCATAGAACTTGTCATAGAGACTATTCTTGATGCTTTCTTCTTGACCAAAAATGGCTAAATTTGCCCTGTACCTGCATATTCTTCATAGAACACACTATTACCCTATATGCATCCAGCCCAATGTCCAAATTTACAACTAAAATACAAGAAAATAAACTATCTATGAGTCCAAAAATTGAAAATAAACCTACAACTACACTATTACATCAAAAACCTTGGGTTGTCTCCCAAGTAGTGCCTGGTTTATTGTCGCGGCATGACTTGGACAAATTAGTTACTTAGACTTCACCAATTGCCAAGACTTCATTCATCAAGTCATTTGGACTTTTCTTGGGCTGATAGATATTGAAGACGACCTCTTTGCCATTCAATCTGAACTTGAGTTGACCACCTTCCATATCTACTAGTGATGTGTTGCTAAAATACAACACTTTAGATGCTTAAAACTTAGAATTTTGTATGTTCACAATGTGATGTTAGTTAATTTTATGTGTGTTTATGTTTATATTTGCAGGATTACAGGCTGGCCTTGATTTCGGGGAAAATTGCAGAAATTGTTACTTTTTGCTATCATACGAGACCCTTTACCAGCCATAGGGTGGTTTGGTGATGGGTGCTATTTTCTGAAGTTCATTCTACAAATATGCAGATGAGTCATAGAGAGGTTTACTAGCATAGAAGATGGTTCGTGCCTTAAGGATCAAAGACTTGGACTTTCAAGAATTTCATCAGACGAAACCACCTTAACAAGTCATAAATCACTTTATGAGTCGTAAAGGGGTGTTATAGATTTGAAGTCCAAATTTCCAACAGTTGATTACGAAACCCCGATTACGGGCCATGGAATACAATATGGCCCGTAAAGACCTTTCGTATGGCGTGCCGACCAGTTCTCCTATTTTGTTTAGGACTTGAATTTTCATTATTATAAATACATTTATTAGGTTACTTTTCATAAGTTTTTGCCTAGTACTTAGAGCACTCAATACTTTGAGAGAGAAAATTGTAAGGTCATATTGGAGAGTCTTTGAGAACACTTGTTATTTAATTTTATCTTGAAGCTTATGATTCTTATTAAAATTGGATTGCTTTCTCTTAATTCTATTGTGTAAGTGTTCAATTACGCATTCTCAATTTATAATTCTTGCATCTACACATAGCACGAGTAGCTAAATCCACAACTAGGGTTGTGGGAACCATGAATAACTAACAAGGTAAAACTAGATAATTCATGATTCTTGGAAGGTATATATGCATGTATTAAATAATTCTCTTCATTTTGCATGTTTTCTAATGGTGGCCAACATTAGAACCTGCCTAGTGTTACTAACTAAACCAACGTAGTAATAAATAGGAAAAGAGATTAATTAATAGGATTCGATTGATGTGTTCTCATATAATCAACCAAACTAGGCCAAGGGGAGGTTGTACTGGGACTAATAAGTATTGATTAGTATGCACACTATGGAGATGGGTCGTCGCATAGTGAAATCCACCTAAGGGCTTGTTGAACATAAATTACCATCTTGCATGTTATTACACTAGAAAAGAATTAGGTTATCCAGTGATACTGAGTGGTGGAATCGTGGGTAACACAATACCCTAGTATCTATCCATTATTGACTTCTCTCTTGTGACAGTTAGTTTAGTTTTATTTCTTATTGATTATTGCAACCCCCCCTGCACAACATTCGAGAAGTAAGTTGGTTAACTATTCAGATTACAAATTGGTGAATTCTCTTGAGTCTAAGTATTCTATGTGGGTTTGACCCTAACCTTGGTTGGGTTATATATGTTGACAACGGTCGCTTTATCCTCTAATAAATAGGTATAACTTGGGCGACATCAAGATTTTGGCACCATTGCCAGGGAAAATTGCTAGACCTAGTGAATACATTAGTAATTCATGTGTTAATCCTTAGTTCCCTTATTTTACTTTTGTTTGTTGTTGTTTTTCTTTTTCACGATGTAGGTGTAGTGTATGTCCAACACTTAGAGTCAAGGCAATCCCTTAACTCCATTTGATCTAGAGATCCACAGAGCATTGAGAAGAATGATGCAAGACAGCACTAACAACGCAGTCAATACAGCTCTGAACAGGAATAACAATGAGGATACCGAGAAGAAGAACCCACCTCCTTTGGAGGACATTGCTCCACAGCCTCAGGATTTCAATGCTAATGCTTACTAGTGGAATCAATTTATGAATCGTATAGCTATGGAGCTTACTGGAGCTATTCTGTTGCCACCATTACTAGCAGACACAAATTCAAAGTCTTAAGTGGGTTACTTCAGATGTTGCAGAACTATGGGCTATTTTTGGGTTTATTAGCGAAGGATCCTCATAGCCACCTACATAATGTGGCATTCGTCTATAAGAGAGTGATGGGAACACAGAATCTGTCTATGGATGTTATGGGACTTCGTGTCTTCACATTATCACTTACAAGCAATGCAACTTTATTGTTGTCTGAGCTCCCACAGAGTTCGATCACCAGTTAGGTAGACTTGCAAAAGGCCTTTTTAGAGAGGTACTTCCCTAGATTGAAGAAGCTCAAGTTGTAGGACTAGATCAATAACTTTGAACAACTTCCTAGTGACTCAATAAGCACTACTTAGGAGCGGTTCACCAAATGTCTGAGGAGCATCCTTAACCATAAGATAGTTGATGGCACCTAGGTGGAGATATTATACCATGCCCTTGATGAGAATAGTCAGGCCTATGCTAACACCATCATAGGAGGCATTTTTTTGGATCAACCAGTTGCAAGGATTGCAGAGCGAATGGAAAAAATGGTCAAGATTAATTGTGCAAGGGGGAAACGAGATAGAGCATCCACTAATAGTTTGTGTCCTATCAGTTTGGGTCCAGAGCAAGCCAGAATTAATGAAGAGATTAAACAGCAGCTTGCACAAATCCTCACAGTATGGAGATAATGATGAAGCAGAGCCAAGAGAGAGTAAATTCAGTGGTTTATCAACCTTCATGTGCACCCATGTATGAGGAGCCATATTATGATAAGGATGCGTATTTTATTGCTGATTAGATGGGGTTTTCGAACCAATACCCAAGGGTCCAATTAGGACTATTGGTATCAAGGTCAAGGAAACCAAGGTCGAAACTTTAATAGAGATGGAGCTTGCAGGGACAACTATGGAAGTTACTATGATAAGAACAAGGGAACAGAGAGAGATGCAGGAGCAAATATTTCTAGAATTGAGGAGATGTTTGATTGCTTGTTGAAGAAAGCTGAGACAAAGGATGAGGCTCTAAGGGCATGAAATCATAAATTTCAAGTATTAATCAGAAAATAGAAACTTACTCTATGGCTATCAAACAGCTGGAACAATAGTTTGGTCAAGTGTTACCTCCTCTAAATTAGCGTCAGAGGAGTACATTTCCTTGCAACATAGTTCAAAATCCTAAAAATGATGAGAAGTGTATGGCAGTTACTACTCTGGGATGAAGTAGACATTTGAGAGGAGATAGTTGCGACCAAGAGTGTAGATGAAGGAGATGATCGTGGCAAGGATGGGGTGAGTGAAGCTACTGACTGCCATAGAGGTTCATGCCCATTCCTAGGACTCCTCCCTTCCCTTAAAGAATTAAAAAGAGGGAGGAGGAAGGCAAAATTCAAGCACTTTCTATACATGTTGAAGCAGGTCTCCACCAACATCCCTCTCATTAAGGCATTGGAGAAGATGTCGGGGTATGCTAAGTACATGAGGACTTGGTCACTAAAAAGCGCACTATAGTCAAGAGCTCTCCCAAAAGCTTCAACATTGCAGTGCTATTGCTACAAGTCCTTGGTTCAGAAGTAAGAAGATCCGTGTACTTTTACCATACCCTATAACATCGGAGATGTGTAATTCGCAAAGGCACTATGTGATCTAGGTACCAACATTAATTTGATGCCTATTGTAGTCTGAAAGAAGCTTGGATCGGAAACCCCTACCTTAACTAGTATACGGTTATTGATGGCAGATCGAACGGTAAAAAAGCTTGTGGAGATACTGTATGATGTTTTGGAGAAAGTTGAAAAGTTCATTTTCCTTGCAGACTTTGTGATCCTAGATTGTGAAGTTGACTAATGGACATGGAAGCCAGTCAACTCATGTTTAGATTGAATGACGAAGAAGTCATCTTCAATATCTGTCAGTCGATGAAACATCTAGACAATTTAAAGAATGAAGTCTGGGCAATTGGTGAAGTCTGAGTAATCAATTTGTCTAAGTTATACCGCGACAATAAATCAGGCGCTACTTGGGAGGCAACCCAAGGTTTTTGATGTAATAGTGTAGTTATAGGTTTACTTTTAGTTTCTTTTTTCATAATTAGTTTGTTTTATCGTATTTTATTGTAATTTTGGAAATAAGGTTGGTTACATATAGGGTAACAGTGTATTTTATGAAGAGTATGTAGGTACAGGACTAAATCAACCTTTGTAGCTGAGAAGAGCAACAAGTTGAGTCTCTACGACTGGGTTTATGGGCCATTAAACGAGTTACTACCTGTACCCTATCTTGTAGAGATTTCCATTGCATAAAATGATGATGCACTCCAGTCCACGAGCTAACTTTATGATCCATAGACCAAACTATGAGTCATGAATGGGGCTCATGGACCCCAAGTAAGTTTCCTGAAAATTTTGCTAAGTGTCGAAATCTCTATGACCAACTTCACGAGCCATAAAATTCTTTACGATACATGGACTGGTCCATGGAACCTATTCCAAAAATCTAAGGTTTGGATATTTTAAGAAACCATGATTTACAAGCTGTAAAACACTCTATGGCCCATCATCGGAGTTTCGTAGTGTCCAAGCCTATTAACTTTCAGTTGACTCGGTCAATGTATAAATAAGAGGGGTCAAATTATTTTGACCCCATTCTTGACATAAATTACCAAATTAAATCAACCAATCCCCCCCCCCTCCATGTTTCCAACAATAATAGGCCATTGTACACCCATTCTAAGGCAAGATTTCGGCAGCCTAGAATTTCAAACCTAGTCACCTTGTTCTTCATCTTCTTCACTTTAATCTCAAATTTTGATACGTGTTCGATTAAATTAAAACCTTTAATTTTCCTTGTTTTGAATGTTTGATTTGGATATTATATGGGGAATGGTGTTTAGGCATAAAATACATATTTGAATTTAATTTGTGTTAGTTGAAATTAGGTTTCCCATGTTTGAATTATTTACTAAGTCCGTAATTGGGTACTTTGGCCTTGGCCTTGTGTGAAAGTTTTAGATATTTAATTGTGCCTAATGAGTCCCTCGCCATGTGTGATTGAATGTTTGTGTTTGTGAATTGGTGGGTGATGATATAGGTGCATAATTTTGTTAAAATCAACCATAAGTGGTGGAAATTGTAGGATAAATCATACTTAATCACTTTCAATGGGGTGTATGTGTGTAGAACATGTTGGGTTAATGGTTGTGGTATGAAAATAATGTGGGTGCATGTGTTTTTGCTTCGGTGTTGGTAATTTCAGTGTTGGAAAAGTCTTTTGAGGTCCGTGTGATAGGCTCAGAAACTCAGGTGACTGAGTTTTTTGGTTCAAAAATGATTTTTACGGCCCGTGGAGCATTCCACAAGTCATAATTGCCCCTCATTAAGATTCTAGAAACTTGATGTTTCTGAGTGTCCATTAGATGAGACCTTCTACAAGTCATTGAACACTTTATGTCCCATAGATAGGTCTTATAGATCCCTGCCTAAAATTAATTACTCACTGAAAATCTTTACAATCCAGTCTATGACTCATAGACCACTTTACAAGTCATAACTGATCTTGTAGACTTCTCTGGTAGCAAAACTTGTCTGCATCACTACTTTACAAAAGCTATTTATGGCTCGTAGTATCAACTATGGCCCAAAAAGTTGCTTTTGTAAGACCTTTCTACAACCTAACCTAGATGATTTTTGCATCCTAATTCTTGATTAATGGGGCTAACCAGGGTGTGTGTGTGCTTGTATTTCAGGTACTATGGCCCTAAAAGTCAAATGTGATGAGATTTGGGCCCTAAATAAGAGGCTCAGAGATGAGCCTTTGGATGATGAATAGGTCCCTCAACTGAGTGGCTCACTAGAGGTGCTAGATGTCAGCTCAGATCCAGAGGTGGATAGACAACAGACAAGAGCCGCTGCTAGAGCTGGGCATACTCAGGTTCTTGTTGCTCATACTCCCTAATCTGAGGAGGGAAGTAGTGATGAGAGTGGTTTACTATCAATGACTCTATCTAGAGAGGAGTCCAGCTCTAAGGGAGGCTCTGAGGATGGATCAGAGACAAAGTCCTCCGTTGCACCTCGATCATCACCATCTACATCGGATGTCCTTACTAGTCGATGGTGTTGTAGAGGGCATGCAAGTGATATATAGAGAGGGCATGCAATTGAGAGAGTGGGGTAAGCCAGCCTGCTCAATCTATGAGGAGCCCAAGTCATATCTGAAAGACTCGACAGTGTCCTAAGTTTGTAAGATACGATGACTTGGTATAAGCTTCAGTGGCTCATGCATACAGTTGGATGATACTCCTCGACCATGGTAAGGGAGTTCTATGCCTCATATGAAGCCACTATCCATAACACTCTTCCTAAGGGGAAAAAGTCCCTTACTCAGCCAAGACTGACTGAGACGATAGTGAGGGGCCAGTAAGTGGATATATTAGAGGCCACCATTCGATGAATGTTATTTGGTCCTGAGTTTCCTGCCCCCAGATCCACCATAAAGTTTGACTACAGGGTGAGGAAGATGAAGGGCTTACTTATAATGAAAGATCTAGAGAGATGAGACACATTGATGAGATGGGCAGTCGCGTATATTACTGAGCAGGGTTCGGAACTTTTATGGGTCATCATCACTCACTTGGAGCATATTATCAAGGCTTCACTCTATTTCCCTACTAAATTTTAGTAGGTGATTGTTTGTTTATGCATTTGGATGACACTTGTTAATAATACATTGACGCCAAAGCATGCGCTCTTGGTTGCCATCATCTTAGTTGGCTATGATATTAACTGGGTCTACCTCATTGCTGACCAGATTTATGAGGCCACACTGAAGAGGTCTACCTCTATCCCATACCTGTGCTTGATTTATCATCTCTATCTAAAGTCAAGGGTGAAGATATTACATCAGTTGGACCAGATAATTGAGGCCCAATGCACATTGGATCCCAGCCTGATCAAGGCTGAAGAGAAACCAGTGGCTCTCTGGCGAGCATAGCCTCTATTGAGGCCTGAGATGTTCACCCTAGCACTACCACCTGAGGGTTAAGAGACTGCCACCACTACCGCTGTTGCTATTGAGAAAAGGCCCCTACACCCCGAGATAATTGGGGAGAGGGGGCCTACTGTTGTTGTTCTTGCAGTACAGGCTACTACTTCACAGGCTACTACTGCGGGCATAATTTACATGTCTGTTGCATCCATATAGGTATTGGAGCTGAGGTTATTGTATGTTGAGTCATAATTGACTCAGTTTGTTCCTCAGATTAGGCCATGAGTCCACAGGCCATTTCAGACTCGGAGTGTCAAATGCAGGCATTTGCGGTTGCTACTATTTAAGACCATATCTCTATTGTGGATGCTTGTATTATTGCCTTCGGGGAGAGGGTACAGTAGATTGGGTGAGGCTCGGCCTTTAAACTTGTCAGCTTTACAGATGGAGATCTAGTAGCTCTAAGCTGATATGATAGCAGAACTAGCGGCAGCACTAGTTGCGCTACCAAACACTATACCTTTGGTGCCGATGGTTGATTTATTTTCTCCTAATGAGCCTATCTAGCCTTCTCATGGGAAGACACCCCTCATAGATGATGATGAGCCACATGAGAGACGCATATATGGAAGGCTCATAGAGGAGGAGGAGCTCGAGCTAGTCTTGGGGAGATCGAGTTGATCATGAGGAGATCAATACATAATGAGGAGATGCGACAAGCTCGAGAGATAGAGTTAATGGGGGGCGTTGGCCCCTCTAGACAGCGTACTACTGCTGAGCAGACCACCCCGCAGGAGGAGAGGTGGCTAGACTCAGCCACACATTGGTGCTTAGGCTCCCAGGTATGTTTTTTGACCCCTTGTATGTTATTTTGTCTTGATTTTATGCATTAGGGACAATGTACATCTTTTTGATAGGGTAGCGGGCCCCCAATGGGAGGCTCGTACGATGGGTGTGGGTAATTATGGGCCTTAGTGAAGTCTGAGTAGCTTAATTTTTAATCCCAGGGTTTTTTTGCCTGTGTTCTTTTTCCCTGTGGATATTTAATTTCTATTGAACCGACACGTTTAGGATGTTAAGATAGTATTTGTAGCATATAGTACCAATACTTGTGGCATATAGTATGTTTTGTGTTTTGTTTGAAAAATGATACCCACCAAAAATTTTGGTTAGTGATTAGATAGAAATCATGCATGTTTAGGTGTGTGACAATGTATATTCTGATAAGAGAGGGTAAATCGAGATAAAAAGCATGATTTTGAGAGTCTTTTGTTGATAGTGTATGCAGTGCCATGTGAGTGTAAGCTTAATTTGCTAGATTCATGTGTTTTGTACTAATTTAGAACTTGCCTTGTTACTCTAATCTAGATTGTAGATTAGTTGGATTAGCAAAAGGATCTTAGGCAATTGGTCTTAATAGTCTACTTAACCTAAAATGACCAACCAATGCTATGAGATAATCCTTTGTTCCTAATGTTTGAGCTTGACGTGTACCTATTCTTTGAAAACACCTGATTAACCTAGACTTGTTAGTTATAAAATCCTAAAATTAGCCCTAGTCTTTCCTTGAACATTGTGCACCTTGACTGAGGCAAAAAGCCTAAGTTAAAGGTGGTTACCAAAATTGGCCCTGGTTCTTAGGACGGATATTGTGCACCTCAACACAGGCTAAAAGCCTAAGTTGAGGGTGGCTGGTGTATTGGAAAACACAAAAATAAGGGAGTGAGTTAATGATACACAAAAAAAGGAAAACATTATTTACTGGGTGCAAGAAAAATAAGTGATGCCTTAGTTGTAAGGTACAAAGCAAAATGAAGTGTAATAACAAGGAAAAAAGCTAAAAAATGAAAAGAAAGCACCCAGAAAAGCTTGAAATAAGAAAAAGAGAGAATAAGGAGAAAATAACAGAGTTGGTAGTGCGAAAGTATAGAGAGATGCAGTGTCAAGGAGGGCCTTTAGTCACTATTATTCCATAATATCATATCAAAGCCCCCGAGCCTATGTTATAAGCCCAGAAAGCCCTAAAGTGATCTTTGTCCAGTTAGTTGAAGGTCTGAGTCATAAGTATAGGGACAAGCCTATGGTATTAGATATTATGCATGAATATCTATTGTGAGAGTGTTGATTTTGCATATTCCCAAGGTTAAAACATGAAAACATCATTGAGTATCAAATATGGGACGTCTTTCTGTGAGGGGACTTGCATTGCATTGCTAATACTAGACTTGTTCAGTGACTGTGGATTGTTGATAACATCTTTCTTGTCATAGTTGTGTTGTCACATTCACCAGGTTGTAGTGGTTTGCTAGATAGCTATCTTATCCTATTTTGAAAAGTTGGTGTAGGTGTCTGAGTCTAAGATCTATGTGATTTATGCCATTGGGTTGTGGTCTGTGTGTTACTGTATTGTCTACTTAGATTGAGTCTGCCTCTTCAGAAAAGCAACAATTTTAAGTTGAGGATGTTGATGTGCTGCTAAAATATAATACTTTTGATGCTTAAAACTTGAAATTTTGTGTCTTCTTAATTTGATGTTTGTTGGTGTTATGTGTTTTGTGCTTATATTTGCAAGATTACAAGTTGGCCTTGATTTTGGGGAAAATTGTAGAAGATGCTGAGTTATGCTATCATACAAGACCCTTTATAGGTCGTAGATCATTTATATGGGCCATAGAGTGGTTTCATGGACAATTCCAGTAAGGGGTTGTTTTCTGAAGTTCATTCTACAAAGATGCAGATGAGACGTAAATAGGTTTACGAGGGGTAGAAGATGGTTTGTGCACTGAGGATCAGAGACTTAGACTTTCAGCAATTTCATCAGACGAAACCTCTTTTATGGGACATAAATCAGTTTATGAGTCATAGAGGAATATCGTAGAGTTGATGTCACGACCCAACCCAGGGGCCGTGAATGGTGCCGATAGGGCACCCAGACATACACTTATACTGAATCTCCAT
>JAOTQJ010205684.1:0-19400 GCA_025642045.1 Solanum sejunctum
CGACTTCAACTAAATTTTTACCCGCAAAATTCACTTGATTCCATACTCACGCACCATAAGTTAGTAAAATTTAAAAAATATACCACAATCACAACAATTTTCCCGAATGAGCAATTGACCTCTATTTAGTTAATTACGGGGTCTAACAACAGATTTTTTTTTCATTCTCAATAGTTGATATCATCTTACCACAAGCTTGTGAATATAAAGGGATTATATCCATCTTGTCACATATAACCCCCCGGTCGAAAAAAAAAAACTAGAGTTATCAAATATAGAGCTCCCTTCATGTAAAACAAGGATCTTAGAATGATAATGCAGCTTCTGATATATGCAAACCACAAACATATCTAAAATTAATTTGAGAATAGATATGATTGAGGGATCCATAAATCAGCAGCTCAATTTTCCCTCTTAGATCCTTTTATGACCTTCAGAAGTGCTCTACCTTCAAAAAATCCTAAATCTCAATCAACCAAGTTAAAATCAACTACATGATATTCAATGCTAATATATGGCTCAGTATAATTCCATCAATATTATCTGAAAAAGATAAAGTTTATATTGACCGTGCATCTTTCTTAGAAAGAAAGAGAGGAGCACATCAATCACATCTAAATGAAAAAAAAAAATTGGTAAACCATATTGAAACTTTAGATCCATTAACATGCAGAAGATATTAAAAAGTTAATAGATTTAAGCAATGTATATTAACAAATCTAGATGACCATAACCTGAAAAAAAAAACTGAAAGTTATCAAGTGTAACACTCGTGAGTCCACACAAGTGCTCAATAGGAAAAAAAGAATTAGAGTTATCTATGTAGAGCTCCCTTCAACCCAAATAAGAATCTAAGAAAGGTAAATGCAGCTCTTGATATATGCAAATTACAAATCTATCTAAAATTAATTAGAATAGATAGCATTGAGAGATCCATAGATCAACATCTCAATTTTCCCTCTTAGATCCTCTTTTGGACTTCAAAAGAGCTCTATCTTCCAAATTCTAATCTCTCTCACACAAGTTTTAACTAGCTATGTGATTCACAATAACGACAGTATCTTCATGCAATTAGCATGTACACAAACCTATCTTTCTAAAAAACAAAGAGAGGTATATCAATCACAAACCTTACATTTTTTCTACAAAACAAAGAAAGGTATATCATTCTCATCTAAATAAGAAAAATGGTAAAACACATCGAATCTTCAGATCCATTAATATACCAAAAATAATAATAAATAAAAAAATAATCAATGTATACTAACAATTCTAGATGACTTTTTATCATCTAAAACTTTGTATACATAAAAGAAAAAACTTAAAATTATATATGATGAGCGAAAATTGTTACTATACAAATATAAGGGAAATTGATGGTGATAATGAGAAAAAGTAATATATATATAGATAGATAGATAAATAGATAGATAGATATATAGAGAGAGAGAGTGAGAGAGTGCGAGAGCGCTTTGAGTAGTTAAGTGTGAAATCTCATTTAAAATTTTTTGGCTTTCAATGGTGAGGCCAGGCTCTTTTTATCTCTTTGAAAATCACATAACTTCAATCACCCCATCCCCCTACCCCCTTTATAACATATGTATTTATATATTACAAACTCAACATATTTGTGCAATGCACTAATAGAGAATAGTTAATTGAAATATTATGCACAATTAAATTCATTTGTATGGTATCTATGCTAGAAGAAGTAGAGGAATAAAAACATCAATATGGTTCTTGAAAAACCATCATAAAGACAGAAGATTTGCCACATTATAATTTGGAAAAATTTGAAGTATTACAGATCTATTTTCTTAAAATTTATTTTACTTTTTTTTTTACATAAATCAAAACAAATTTATTTTATTAACTGTTTATTTTTTTGATACCATTTATTGCTTAAGAAGGTAATACATGTTTCTTGATAAAACAGACAATCACGGTTGCTAATGAAACAAAAATTGATATAAACTTCATATCTGCTACGCACCAGTTTTTGGAACCTCTTTTAGAAATCACATCAATAGCTCACCCCAACCCCCACCCTCTTTATAACATTATGTAATTAATTAGAAAAAAAGATATCAAGACATATTGTTTTGGTTTTTTTTTGTAACAATAAATTGAATCATATTGGTTTATTGCTTAAGAACGTAATACACGTTTCTTTATATATATATATATATATATAATTATGGTTTCTAATGAAACAAATATTAATATAAATTTTGTATCTATTACACGCCTTCTTTTGGAACTTCTGATGCCAGACAAAAGTGTGAGTCTTTTGTGTAACTGATTTATATTTTTTATTTTTTTTTATTTCTATAAAAATAAATTAAAACAAATATTACTCGTCTATTTTTTTCCACCGTTTACTGCTTAAGAACGTAATACACATTTCTTCATCAAAACCAAACAACTACGGTTGCTAATGTAACAAAAATTGATAAAACTTTTGTGTCTGTTACACGCCTTCTTTCGGAACTTCTGATGTCAAACAAAGGTGTGAGCCTTTTAAGTAACTAATTTATTACCAACATGGGTTGTGATGCAGTAGTGGGACTACTTCATCCTTAAGCAGAGTTCTTGGGTTCGAGCGTGGAAATGCAAAAATTCTTGTTGGCTGAATGGGCCCTGCAGTGCGCGTTTCAGATTTAGTCGGGGCTCCATAGGTTCCAGACACTTGGTGAAAAAACAAAAAAAAAAGAACTTATTTATTTGTTTTGTTTTTTCATAAATACTAGTTTAGTGTACGTGTTTTGCATGCATATGCTGCGTCAACTTAAAAATTATATATAAATAGTAATTGTCATTAAATAAATATAACATTTGTGTAAGTAAGATTAAATAAATATTATTAGTTTAATGCAATAGTCTAGTCTACTGTGAAACGACAAAAATGTGAAAATAAATTCAATTCCTTATAATATAGATATGTTAATTAGTTTTTTGAATACATAAATTAATAATTTAGAGTTGAATAATTAGAAGTTAAATAATTAACTGATTAAAATTTAATATAACAATAGATTCCTAAATATAAAATGAGTAGTTTAATGTTTCCATCATAATTTTACTGAATTTTTTTCTTTTTAAATTTGTATTACATACTTTTATTAATAAAATATTTGATAGTCAAAATTTTAGTTAATTATTTAGATAGAATAGTCCTAAATCAAAAGTGAATTCTATATATAAAGAAAATCTAATCTAATAGTGAATCTTGGAACTAAATAAATAAAAGATTAAATAATACATTAAGAAAAATAGCGAAAAGACAATTTTTCTAAATAAAAGTATTTTAATAGAGGGCAAAAAGTTCAAACATCATTTTTAAGGGTTGTCGCGCTTTCAACATTGTATAGATAAATTAAAAAAAACTAGTTTATTACTTATCTGGGTTTTTTTCCCATCATTTATTACTTAAGAACGTAATACACGTTTCTTCATTAAAAATAGACAATTACAATTGTTAATGAAACAAAAATTGTATAAATTTTGCACTTATGACATGCCTTCTTTTGGAAATTCTAATATTAGACAAAGGTGTGAGCCTTTTACGTAATTGATCTTTAAGATTTTGACTCGTCCAAATTTTGTTAGATTGGTGCACAAATTTCATGGTCAAATAGAGTCTATAGGATTACATCCCAATAAAGCCTATCCTAACATAAATATCAAGAGTTGATTCCATGACCCAAAATTAATCCCACAGAGACAACTTTCTGGCTATTATACTATAACATCCCTCATGTTTTTAGGTCTGAAAAATACGAAGCACAAAAAATATTTACTGATGGTCAGAACTTATGAGCTAATTTATGGGCCCATAAAATAATCCACCTCATCTACCCTCACTCTCAGTCTACTACTATCAGCAACACAATTTAAACCTAGAGGAACTAATCATCTCCCCCTTTGGCAAAACCTAAAAATACTATCTCTCTAAGTAAAATAAGCATGAATATCAACAAGAACTCAATCAGATACTCGAATATTCATTCTCAAGAATAGACTTCAAACTCAATATCTAGAATTCAAACTTTATCTCCAACGCTATTATTAGGCATAAATACTATCAAGGACTTGCATATTCAAGTATGCAGAGGCTCAAAAGGAACATCAACTCAAACGTAGAAACTCAAATTCATTATCACAATTCAGGAGCAGTCACTCTCTCCCGTCACCCATAACTCATATACTATCATCAACATTTCTATTAAGATTGGAAAGCAGGATCACTCAAAGGGATTAGAACAAAAGATCATTAGCACGAATCAATCGAGAAATCTTATCTGAGGATATTCGTAATGAAGTACGATATCCCTTATCTATCAAGACTCACTCTGAGTTCACAGAACTATACGTAGTTTAAAACTTAGGTCACATCTCATTTAACAATAAGACTTGAAACTCTTGGATCCGATGGTTAAGATTAGAATTATCAAATGACATCATCACTTCTCATCCTCGAATCTCAACATGAACGGGAATCCGCATAGTGTGCATGGGACTAGGCCATAGGCATGGCAGTCATACACCAGACTGGAATAAAGTGTCCCCTTAACTGAAATATAAGGACTATATGATATGAAAAATAATTGATATCTCATGTTGATCAGCCCATCACTATCCTAAACTCAAGACCTACTTTGGTTCAACACCTCATTATCTCCCCCTTAAATTAAGGTTTATCTCTCTAAGATTGCGAATCAGTTCTCTATGCTAGGCTATAAGTACATCTCTCCACACGGTAAGGAATCACTATCCACAAGAGTACCTTAAACTCTTCTGTTATGCCATAGTCATACATATACGACTAGCTACTTAGACTCTCTTCAACGATATCACTCTTAGATTCCACTTGTCTCTACGAAACTTTCTCTCTGTTTTCTACTCTTAATGTCGTACATAATCACTTTTCACAACTCTTACTATCTAACCTCATCTTTCTGCCTTCTAACACTCAACTTCTATGCTCCTATAAACTCATTTGTATAAGACTTAGACTATAATGGAAAACTCATCATCATTTATCCATAAGCCCCAACCAACTAGGTTGTTCGTAATGATAGAGGATGCTTACATCAACCTACTCCACATTGACAACTCAAAAATACTATCTAGAGTCTTATAATAACTTAAAGCTTAATACATCTTTACACACTCATGGGTACATATCTCAAGCCTCTTCTTATCTATTGAACTATCCTCGTCTCACTCATCTTATCTAAGTGGAACTTGTACCTTGGCTATAGCATCACTTCCTCAATGTCTTCATCTCGAACATACACTATCGCAAGCCTCAAAGAACAAATCTCAAACTAATACTATCACTCTTATGATGCTATCTCCTCTTTAACACTACTCCTCAAAATTCATGCTTAGGGTTTAGTATTAGTATGTGCATCCATACCTCTGTAATACCAACTTACAACTACTAGGTAAAAATTGAGGGAACATAAGCCCACTAAAATCTGATAGTGAGTATTCAATAAACACCTACCTTTCTCACAATGCAGTACCACTCATCTATTCAATCATATCTCCTTATCTGACTAAGCTCACAACTCGATGAGTCTCATAAACTCTCACTTAAAAATCATAAGCCTAATTTATATCTACCACATTGAAAACACTTTTTTCCCATACTCAATATCTACACTTCACCCTCAATAGTATGAATACTACAACACATCAACATAAACTTCCTTCAACTTTGAGCATTCTCTATCATATTCTAAGAATAACTCTCCCAACTATACCTTATTATGAAGATCATAGGGTACTTACTCCTCTTCCATTACTTATGGAAATCTACTCATCACCTCATTGCTTACCTATAGGGACATAACTCTAACTACAACCCTCAATCAGCCATTACTCTTGCTATCTCATCCCTTTACTTCCATCATCATCTTTATAACTCTGGAATGATTCAATTCTATTTAGGGTTTATAGGGCCTTATATCTCACTCTTAGGTGGTAGCATTAAACTCTTTAGAGATATAAGTTCCTCTCTCATAGGTAACATCGAAAGCAAGTTTTTCATAAGAAGAGTTAGGGTACATCTAGAGCTAACCAAATGCATGATTCATATGATTAATAGTGCACTCTTTCTAGTCTATCAACTTAGCACACTAGTCGACTTCTCTCAAGCTTGGTGCAATCTCTCTACCATTCTGATTACTTTATCGCAGGGGATCTCATTAGTAAGAATTTGAACATTACTATCTCTATCACCTTGTGGACATGGCATAGTCAAAAGGTTTAGAGCATCACGTGAATCATCATAGGTTTCTTAGGAAATAAACTTTATCGCATCATTTAGAATCTAAAAGAAAGAAAACTTTTCCTAATCGTCAATAGTCCCTCATTTACAAAAGTAGGGCTCTCACAACTAAAAATAAGTTACCATAGATACAGCTTCATAGAAACCCTAGGATGCTTGAACTCTGTGCTCTGATATCAAGTTTATCAGGCCTCGGGAGGGTACCCTTAGTGTGGCCGGCACTCAGAGACTGTTGCTAGTCCTCAAGTGATCCACTTGGCCTCATCATCACCTCATACTCATTAGCAAAAGAAAATTACTCAAGGAGAAAACTGTAATGTAATTTAAGAAATCAAGTCTTTATATAAAAGTCAATTTCCAATAAAGAAGAGTTGGTAAAGAAATAATATCAACATCCTCTACTCAATGGCTATGTAGCCTCTACCTCTAACATCAAGAATGGTACCACGATAGGCCATGGTTACCAAACTCAAGAAAAATAAAGTACTAACTCAATGTAGATGATAATAATATGGAAATCCTTCGAAAATTAGGAGGTCTCACTGATCAGCTGAATGTGAATAGATCTTTAACAAAGAGTATGTTAATAACCTCTAATACCTGCCTCTGTATCATAAAATGATGTAGTCCAAAAGGGAATATCAGTACTTAAAATATATTGGTATGTAAAATAGCTGAGTAAAATAGAAACAGGTAGAATAATATGAAAACTTAAACAACCCAAAAAAGTACCCAAAAATGTGCATCGAAAGTGTCCAAAATCGTAATTTCTATATATCTCAAAATTCATGTGTGATATCATAAATTCAACTTCATATTCTTGATCAAGGGGGAAAATTTAGTGGGAAATAGGTCTAACTCTGATTCTAGAGTAATCATATCAAAATTCAAAAATTACAAAAATGCAATTTATAAAGAGCATCCAGCCCTTGGCATGCGTTAAGGGCGCTCTATAGTGTATTTGGCTGCCAATTTTCTATCTCTGTCCAAGGCTTTTGAGTCTTGGGCCCAAATATTCCCATGCATGAAAATACCTATACTTAGCCATATTTTACCTTCATATCATTCAAGACATTCCCAAACACTCTCTCAAACACAGACAATATTCCATCTCAAAATTGTTCAAAACTCATCTGGATCATAAGGAATTCATCCAATCTTCAAGCCACCATTCAAATCTTCTTTAAGGAATTCTCCAAAGTCAAGGTATGTGTGTTTTATTCATGGGTTCCTTTCACCAATGAAGCCTAACCTTTCTTTTTACTTCAATTGCATGATTTTAACTTAATTTGTTTATGGGTCTTGCTTACTATGAATTTGACTGTGAACTATGTTGGAGTTTCATGAAATTGTGATTTTTTTAGCATGTTTTGAGCTATGAATCTAAGATATATTATGGGATTTGATGAAGGTTTTTGGTGTATCTTGCGTGAGGATAGTACTAGGTATTGATGGATGGTTTTACATTAGATTTTTTTGCATGATTTCATCCTTAAATTGCATGGTGTTACACTAACTCTATACAATTGCTAATTGTTTAATAAAATATGCAGTTATGATTTCTTGAGGAATTGAAGGTTCAATACATGTCTTATGATTTGAATGACTTTATGATGATGAAAGGAATGTATGTATATCATATTCTCCTCTGTAGTGTTAGAAATTGTCCATGCCCTACTCGGGTGGTTAAGAGCCCGGGTAACCATGTCGAGTGATTTGTACCTTGATAACAAGGTTGAGGGGTTTGTACCTCAATCACCAATGGTGATATGGTATAATGATCCACCAACCAATCACGGGGTTTGTACCTTATAACCGGGTTGAGGGGTTTGAGCCTCAATCACCATAGGTCGTAGGGTGCGACAATCCACTAACTAATCAAGGGGTTTGTACCTTGATAAACTATGAACTCTATAATGATGGTCTCTTCTTACACATGTATAATGTTTTATGTAAGCATGATTTACTTTAAGCGTATTCCATGCATGCCATATTATTATATGCTACTCATTGCCTATGTTTATGCATTTTGATTATGTTGTTTATCTCTTGATGCATTGTATCCTACATACTTAGTACATTGAAACATATTAAAATATACTCTATGCCTATATGATGTCACCATGTAGGAATCGGAGCCCCACTTGAGCATCTTCCTCCACGTGGCTAGTAAGAATTCTCTCAAGCTAGTTGATGAGTCCTCCATTCCGAGAAAAATATCTATGATCTAATGCTATGTACTAAGAATATCTTTTTTTATGTATGTATTGACTATGAAGGTGAGCCCGGTTGCTTGTCTTGGCCCTTGCTCTTATCTATGTAGTAGAGGTGTTGTTGGACATGTTATGTATTGAGCCTTAACTCTCTAGTTTTGATGCTTATGTTATAAAAGTATCCCTTTAGTCTTTTCCCTCATTTATACTCTTATTATGTTGCGTAATTGCTTCTGCGACCAATGATGTGTAATGATATGTTAAGAGGCTTGTTTGGTGTCCCTTCAGGTTCCTCATTCGCCATATCATATCTAGGACCGAGGCTTTGGTTATGATAATAACATCAACTTAAAATAATACTCAATTATAATATCAAATGTCTATCTAAAGCAAGAATAAAGAGTCAACAAGTGACCCATCAACCAATTAAACCTCATCAATCAAATCAGACTCAACTCAATGGGACTCAACTCAACTCATCTCATCTCATCTCGACTGAGAGTACTCAATGTGAGAACTTTCTGGGAGTTTCTCTTATCTGACAACAATCACTTGTGAGCCAGTGATTTACAACATCCTACTGGTGTTGCCACATCCATTTTTACTTGCCAGGTAGAGAACAAATCGAAACCATAGTGGACAATCCAAAATGGAGACGACAATGTACAAGCGTTCTATTATTTCAGAGACTTCTATCACAAGGGAATCTCAATATAATGTAGTGGTTCTAATCCTCACCTATGCTTGGCAACATAGTTAATGAGTGCAATTTGGTATTAATCTTACTCATTTCGATGCTCGATACTCCTCCCAAGACCCCATGCTCATAAGATAGTCCATCTCAATCAAATCATCTCAATCAGCCTCATGGAGGCACTTACCATTCAATTAGTCTCATGAATACTTAAATCATTTCATCAATCAATAGATCAAGGCATAGGTCAATCATTAGGAAACAATCGAATAGACAAATCCTTAGAGTTCATTTATGGATACTTACAGGACTATCAAGTTCTATCAACTCATCATCATTCTCATATCACAATCACAATTGACATTCTCAAATCAAGGCTCTAGACTTAATCCCTAGGTTCATTCATGTATGCTTTCAAAGTTATCATGTAGTGTTATATATTATCTCATGAAAATTATTCAATTCATGAAAAAAAGTTTATGATGATTGTCAATATCGAAAATATCTGTAATTAATATAATTTTCAAGAAACAATTCAAGAAATATGTATCGGGACTCATGAACTCTCAACTAATCTATGACCATCTATAGGGCATATGAAAAAACAATCGCATGCTTTAATTTAGCTTTTCATACTTGGATTGAAGCTTTGGACAATCAACCTCAATTTTATGCTCTTTCTATCCTCTTTATCCCTAGTCTTTTCAAGGACTTAGAATAAAGTTTAAAACCCTTTTTATGCGTAAAATGACCTGTTTTGACTGTATATTAAGTCCAGAAGGGGTTTAAAAAAGTCAAGAATGCCCCTTATAAAATTCAAAAAAAGTTCGTCCCAGGACATGGAATCCACGATGCACAACAGGGTTTATTATTGGTATTTTTCATCAAATTCTCCGAATGAGGTTTCGAATCTCGTAGAAAATTTTTGGATAAAACCAAGTGCTGGAACACAGAAGGTACGCATCACAGACCTATTGCACACGCTCACTAGTTCGCGTTTTCGCATCAAAAAATTATCTTTTGATCTAGTTACTCTAAAAATCAACCCAGACCATTTTTCCACTTAACGTTTTATGTTGATCCATACCCATCCTCAGATTTACCATCGGAGCATGAAAAGATGTATTATATGAACATATCTCTTCTAGGGTATTTTGGTAATTTTATTGAGTGTTACAAATGGGCTAGAATAGTTACAAAATAGGGTAGATCTTAAGAAAGGCAAAAACATTACAACTCCTGTGGTGTTTATCCAGCCAACTAAGTACAAGAGCAGGTCCAAGGAGGGTAAGCGAAGGCAACAAAATGGAAATTGGAGAAAAGGGAAGGTTTGCTCGCCAACAGCAATCCAAGATATGGAACGAAAACACCATACCAGTAAGCAAGGACAAAGATGGATGAACATCCACATCCAGAGGAAAAGAAATTTTACATTCATCTATGGGACAAACATCGAGTATCATATACTATGGAGGAAACGAGAAGCCAAGTCGGTGGGTTGGTCTGGGTGGAGAGAAAATAAAAATCAATTGAACTATAATACTAGAAATAGGGTTAAGAATAAGGATAAAGTAGAAATATGATTTATTAATAATATAGAAGAGTGTGAGAGAATCTTCATTTTTCACCTTTTTATTCAGGTCAATGCAATGACATGGGCCATTTATTAAACTAATTGGGCTGTAGTTGGTTTTATTATTAATAAAATGGGTATATGACCCAAAACTTTAATTAAAAATACTAATAATACAACAGTGTAATTTGTCTTAATACTTTGTAAAAATAACTTTTGACAATGATGTGCTATCAAAATATAATATATTTGATGCCTAAAACTTAGGATTTTGTGTGTTCTCAATGCGACTTTTATGATTTTTATCTGCTTTGTACTTGTTTTTATAGGAAAATTAGGTTGACATAATTTTGGGAAAAGTTGTTGGTTTTGCTGATTTTTGAGGACATACGAGATCCTCTACGAGTCGTATCTTAGTTTAAGAGTCATAGAAGTCATCTCGTGAAGGATTTCAATTTTAAAGAAAAACTAAAGTTTTGCTACATGAGACCCAATTTCTAGTCGTAGTTCTATCTACGGGTCATAAAAGGATGTCTCCTAGTAATTTCCAGTGTTGATCAAACATGGACAAAGTGATGCAAATGTGAACTACGAGAAGTTAATATAAGTTATCGACCAGACTACGACTCGAGATGGTGTTTTGTATCAGTGAATTCCAAGTTGCAGGAGGCTGGCCCTAGTTATTTGTCATATTTGTGACTCGTATCATGCACCTAGTTATGAGTTGTAACTGTATCATGCACTGACCAGTTATTTTTAATTAATTTTGGGACTTATTTGTAAATAATATAAATAAAAAATATTAGGTCAATTAAAGTAGTTTTTGAAGTTTTTCAGAGGAGTAAATATAGACACACAGAGAGCATGAAATTTTAGTAGAAATTTTAATATTAGAGTTTATGTTTGGAGACTACATTTTGGAGAAGAGATTCACTTATGTATTAAATTCAACTTTCAATCTTGTGATTCTCAATATACATTAGGTTTTCTTGTTCTTCAATCTTCTTGGATAAGTGATTAATCATATTTTCTCTAATCATTATTTCTTTGTTTGCCCAAGATATGAGTAGTTGAACCCACAACTTGCGATTGTGGGAACCAGGAGAATCCAACTTATAAAACCCAGATTATTTGTAATTCTTAGAATAGTTATTTGTATGTATTAATCATTTCTCTCGTTTTGAATGTTTTCTAGAGGTGGCCAACATTAGAACTTTCCTAGTGTTACCTTTCTGATCCAGGTGGTATTGAATAGGGAAAGAGAATGATTAATAGAATTAAATGATGTGTTTTCATCTAATCATCCGAATTGACTAGGACTATAGGTAATAGTTAGTTGAGCACACTATGGAGATGGCCCAAGTCCCATAGTAAATTTCGATCTTCACCTTTGACCAAAGGGTTAGAAGAAACTAAATTACTGTCCTACATGCAATATTCTAGTTGAGAATTGTAAATTCCGAGGAAGTTGAGTTAGTGGATCATGGGGAACACAATACCCCATGTTGCTCTGCATTACTGTTTGTCTTCCAATTTTTGTTAGTCTAATTTAATTTTCTATAGATCATTGAAACACCCCAACCCCACCTTTTAGAGAATTGAGTTGGTTGATTCTTGAAATGATTATTGGTGAACCAAGTTGCAAAAGTCGTATTCCCTGTGGGATTTGACCCTAACATTGGTTTGGTTTATTATTTTGATGATCACTTTTACTTCAAAAAGAGGTTTATCTATAGTGTGGTCAAAGAAAAATGGCACTATTGCCGGGGCATACGGAGAAACTTTGATCTAGATTCACTAGTAGTATAATAAAAGTGTTAATTTCTTAGTTATCTTGTATTTTACTTTTGTTTTTTTTTGTTTATTTTATTTGTAGGGTATAATAGGTGTTGTACGCCCAATACAAGGAGTCAAGGCATTTCCTTAGCTCCAATTAATTTAGAGATCCAATGGGTTACAAGGAGAATGGCTCAAGCGAATGCTAATATCGCGGTTAATGAAACTATGAATCAGAATGATGATGATGAGGATAGGGATGAAAATCCACCACCATTGGAGAATAGGCCACAACCTAGGGACTTCAATGAGAAAGCTTATGGATGGAATCAATATAGAGAATAGGCCATAATCTAGGGACTTCAATAAGAATTCTTATGGATGGAATCAATATAGATTGAATCCCATGGCCATGGATGTAATGGGATCTATAGTGTTGCCATTATTACCACTCGACACTAAGTTCACAATTTCAAGTGGATTACTCCAAATGTTTCAGAATCGTGGTTTGTTTACGAGTCTACCTTCCGAGGATCCTTATAGCGATTGACATAATGTAGCTTTTGTTTGCACGAGCGTGATGAGGACGTAAATCTTTCCATAGATATTGTTGGGTTACATGTGTTTCATCTATATCTTGCTTATAATGTGTCGATATGGCTATCAGAGCTCCCACAAATCTCAATCATCAGTTGGGCAGATTTATAGAAGGCCTTTTTGGAAAGATACTTCTTGAGGTCAAAGAAGCTCAAATTAAAAGATCAAATCAACAATTTTGTTCAATTACGTGTGATTCAATCAGTACAACATGGGAGAGGTTTTCAAAGTGTTCGAGAAGCATCTCAAATAACAAAATATTTGATAATGCCTTGGTAGAGATTTCTTTCGTGCCCTTGATAAAAATAGTCAAGTTTGTGCTGATACTATAATGGGGGGCATGTTCTTAGATCAATCATTCACCAGGATCATCGAGAGAATAGAGCAAGTGGACTAAACCAACCGATCGTGGGGGAAAAGGGAGAGAACTTCTACAAAGAGCTCATGTGCAGTCAAAGTTAGTTCGGAGTAAGCTAAGACCAACAAGGAGATTATGTAATAACTATTCAACTCCGTACAAGTATAGATTTGGTGGTTAAGCAAAATTAAGAAAGAGTGCATTTGGTGGTCCACCAACCTCCTAGAGGGCCCATGTATGAAGAGCATTATTATGAAAAGGATGTTTGTTTTGTGATTGATCAAGAGGTGGGTTTTCGGAGCAATGCCCAAGGGTCCAATACGGACTATTAGCATCAAGGTTCCTGAAACCAAGGTCAGAACTATAATCAAGAAGATGCTTATAGAGATAACCATGGTGGTTATTTTGAAAGGATTAAGGTTCCAAAGCTGAGTGGGATTGAAGAGATAGTTTTCGGAATGGTCCTTCGGTGCAACCCTATAATTGTGATGTTGGGGTAAGTAATTCAAGGATTGAAGAGATATTTGTCTGATTGATAAAAAAGGACAAAACACAAGATGAGATTTTAAATGGAATACATGGAGTCTGATATTTCAAGTATAAATGAAAAGATAAGAGTCTCATTCAGTAGCATTAAGCTACTTGAACAATAATTTGATCAAGTTTCTACACAATTAAACCAATGCTAAAAAGGTACATTGCCAAGCAATACAGTTTAAAATCTGAAGAATGAGGGGCATTGTATGGCTATCATGACCATTATTTCTCATATACCGGCTGAGGTAGAAAATGTGTAAGAAAATAGAGTTGTGAAGAAGGGTGTTGTCGAAAGAGAAGATTATGTAAAGAATGGAGTAGGTGAAGTGGTTGAAGAGCCAAAGAAGTATAAGACTATCCCAAGGACTCCTCTTCTTTTCCCTCAAAGACTCAAGAAAAGGTAGCAGGAGAGCAAGCTCAAGCACTTCCTATGAGGTTATGCTACTTCCTATGAGGTTATGTTACTCTTTATGAGGTTATGTTACTCTTTATGAGGTTATGCTACTCCCTATGAGGTTATGTTACTCTTTATTAGGTTATGTTACTCCCTATGAAGTTATGTTACTCTTTATGAGGTTATCAACTATGATATGTTCCTTTCCCTCGTGTATGATTTGGGTTTATGGACTAATGTTATATATATCTCCTTCTAGTATAAGGTAATTGGATAAGTTGATTATGTTATCTTAATGGGTTAAGTAAGCTATGAAAGAATGGATATTTTCAAGCATGTTTTACTACAAGCATTATCCATGCATGCCATATTATTATATTATACCTATTGCGTATTATTGTGCATTTTGATTACATTGCCTATCTCTTGTTGTATTTCATCCTACAGACTTAGTATATTCCAATGAACTAACACATACTCTATGCCTACATGATATGACCATGTGTAAACCAGAGCCCCGCTTGAGCATCTCCACCCACGTGGCTAGTATGATTTCACTTAATCTTACTGGTGAGACCTCTATTCCGAGGACGTTTGTCTATGTTTCTTATGTTATGTATTGATTTCTTCTTCTTTATTTCAATTTTGACTATGAGGGTGAGCCTGGTTGCTTAGACTTGGCTCCTGCTAAGTATCTATGTTTAGAGGTGTTGTTGGACAAGTTATGTATTATGTTTGAGCTTTGACTCATCTATGTTATTTAAGTATTAAACTCTCTCTTTCTCCTTTAGTCCCATTTTCCCTTATTCATGTTTCTTATGATGTTTTATATTGCTTCCATGACCAAGGATGTGTAATGATGTGGTATGAGGCTTGTTTGGGGTTTATTCTGGTTTCCCATTCGTCGATCACATCTAGGCCCTAGGCTTAGGTCATGACAAACAGCACCGTGGGCATGATTTACATTTCTGCAGCATCTATTAAGGACATAGTGCAACGACTGGCCTACACTGAGTCTCAGTTGACTCAGTTAGTTCAGCAGATCATGCCTTGGGTCTGCTAGGTGATTATGGAGTTCGAGGGATGCATGCAGGCATACATGGTTGTTACTATTCATATATAACTTTCAACTATGGATGCCCACATTGATGCCTTCGAGTTAAGGGTCTAGCAGAGCCTAAGTACATCACGACCAGTGAATATAATGGCCCTATAGCCAAAGATCCAGCAGATTCAGGCCGAGATGACAGCAGCCCTAGCTGCACCGATGGCATTCCCACAGACTGTGCCCCCGATGCTAGTGGTGGACTTATTTGTTCTAGAGGAGCTTTCACAACCTTGCCATAGGAAGAGGCCCTGCCCACTGATAATGATCCAAAATACAGTGCAGTTATATATGGGGCTGATAGAGCATGAGGAGCTAGAGCTTATCTTGAGGTGATCGAGACAGGAGGAGGAGAGATAACAGGCTCGTGTGCTCGAAAGGGTGAAGGGTGTTGGCCCCTTTAGTCATGGTGCTACTATTGAGGAGACCACCACATAGGTTGAGGGTGGTCAAACTCAGCCATATATTGATGCCTAAGGCTCGTGAGCTCGAAAGGATGAAAGGTGATGGCCTCTCCGGTCATTGTTCTACTACTGAGGAGACTACCACACAGGTTAAGAGTAGTCAGACTCAGCCACACACTGGCGCTTAAGCGCCCAAGTATGTTCATTTTGACCCCAGTACTTTACTTTCTATTTTTTGTGTGCATTAAGGATAATGCATTTCTCTTTTGATGGGGTGTGGGTAGTTATAGGCCTTAGTGAAGTCTGAGTAGCCTTGGCCTATAAGTACCCCAATTTTTGAATCCTAACGGTTTTCTTGAATGTATTCTTTTTCCCCATGGATATTTACTTTTTGTTGAACGGATATGTTTAGATAGTATTTATAGCATATAGACTGGTATCTATGGGATATATGTGTTTTGTACTTTTTTGTGAAAAATGATACCCACCAAATTTTTGAGTAATTAGTCTAGATAGCAACTATGTATATTTAATTATGTTAACAGTGCTTGTTCTGATAATGAGGATAAAATTGAGATGACAAGCATGATCTGAGAGCTTGTGTTGATAGCGTAAACAGTGACATATGAGTATGAGACTAATTAGCTAAATTCATGTATTGTGTCCCAAGTTAGAACTTTCCCTGTTGCTATGATTTAGACTTTTAGGTTAGTTGGTTAGAAAAAGATCTTAGGTTATTATTCTTAACAGTTCACTTAGCCTAAATAACCAACCAAATGTGTGAAATATTTCTTGATCCTAATTTTTGAGCTTGACGTGTACCTTTTCTTTGTAAAAAATTAAGTATCCTAGCATTATTAGTTGTAAAATTCTGAAATTGGCCCTGGTCCCTCCTTGAACATTGTGCACCTTGATTGAGGTAAAAACCTACGTTGAGGGTGGCTACCAACAGTGGCCCTGGTTCAGAGGTTAGATAATGTGCACCTCAGCTCAGGCCAAAAGCCTAAGTTGAGGGTGGTCAGTGTAAGGGTAAAACACAAAATGAGGGGGAAAGTTAGTAATATATAGAAAGGAGAAAAAAATATGTACTAGTGTAAAAAAGATGATCGATGCCTTAGTCATGAACTACAAAGAAAAAATGAATTTCAATACAAGGCAAAAAGTTGAAAAATGAAAAAAAGCACCCAGATAAGCTTGAAATAGGAGAAAGGGAGAATGGAATGAAAGTAACCGTGTTGGTAGTGCAAAAGTGTAGAAAAATATAGTATCAAGGAGGGCCTTTAGTCACTATATTCCCAAAACATCATAACAAAGCCCCCTGAGCCTATATTACATTACAAGCCTAAAAAGTCCTAAAGTTATTCTAGCCCAAGTAGTCAAAGGTCTCAGTCATGAATATAGGGACAAGCATATGGTATTGAGCATGATATATGAATGTCTTTGGTGAGAGTGAGTGATTTCGCATAGTCCCAAGGTTATACATTAAAACATCATTGTGAGTGAGATATGAGACTTTAAACATCATTGTGAGTGAGATATGAGACTTCTTTCTATGAGGGCACTTGATTGCATTGTTAATATTAGACTTATTCACTGATTATGGCTTGTTAATGGTTATCTCGCTTCTTATAGTTGTATTGTCGCATGCATTGGTCTATGTTGATTTGATATATAGTTATCCGATTATGTTTTGAAATGTGGTGTGAATATCTATGCTTAAGTTTGATGAGATGTATACCTTTAGATTGAGGTCTGTGTGTTACTGTCCTATTTATATAGATTGAGTTCGTTGCTTGAGGACAAGCAACAATTTCAAGTTGAGGGTGTTGATGTATTGTCAAAATACAACACTTTTGATACTTAATACTTATCTTGTGTGTTCTCAATGCAGTGTTAGTAGGTTTGATGTAATTTTATGTTTGCTTAGTAGGATTTTAGGGTTGGCACAATGTTTGGGCAAAATACGCTGAAGTTGCTAAAGTTGAAGATCCATGAGACCCTTTAAGGGACGTAGAGTATTCTACAAGCCGTAAAGGAAGTTTAGTGTGCAATTCTAGTAAAGGGTGTATTTCTGAAATTTAGTCTACAAATATGCAGATGAGCCATAGAAGAATTATAAGACGTAGACCTAGTCTAATACCCTGAGGATCAGAAGATGAGAACTTTCTAAAATTACATCAGCCGAAACCCCTTGCGGACCGTAGATGAGTGTCATAGAAGACAAGTCTAGAATTAAAGCAACAGTACACAAAAGCCCGACTATGAGCCGTAGACTGTGATACAACCCGTAGAGCATCTCGTAGAGCGTGTCAACCCAGTTGTCCTAGATTTTAAACACTATAAATAGGGTTTTTAGGGTTTTTTTTTACAGAGAACGAAGGGAGAACGGATAAGTAACATTAGAGAGATGGAGAAACACTCGTAAACTTTAATTTCATCTTCTAATTTCAATCTTGTTATTCTCATTGGAGAGTTTGATTTTCTTGTGCTTAATTCTATTGTATAAGTGCTTAATTATATAATTCAAATTCATGAGTCTTGTATTTACACTGTTCATAAGTAGCTAAATCTGCTAAATCCATAACTAGGGTTGTGGGAACCATGACAAACAAACAAGGTAAAATTAGATAATTCATAATTCTTGAAAAATGTGCATCCACGTATTAATTAATTCTTTTTGTTTTGAATGCTTTCTAATGGTGGCCAACATTAGAACCCTGTTAGGACCCGTATCATAATTTAAACCCCGAACATACTTAATTGGTTAGATTTAATAAAGTTTGGGACCGAATATAACATTTCTTCTAAGTTGGGTCCTTAAGGATAAAATTGTTGTGGGGTCAAGGTGTGTGTGAGCTTGTTATTGGCCCAAGTGGTACATGTGTACCTATATATACATGTATATCCTTACAAGATCAACACACTTCATACTTAGAAAAAAATTAGCAAAGTTGTTGAACAAAAAAAATACCTCTCAGGTTTGCTACAGTGAATTTAAAAAAATTTAATTTTTTTGTGTTTTTGATTATTTGATGCTTCAAGCTCGGTATATTGAAGCCCGTAAGTAGCGTGGTGGCATTTGTTGGTCAAGAAAACGCGTAGTTTGCCAGTTACGAAAGATTTTGGTGTAGTAAAGGCTTACAAGGTATGTTAATTTTTATCTTTGTTTATGTTAATTAAAGGTTATGAAGGTGTGAGGAATGTGTTAAAATGAAGGTAAAATGCGAAAATAGGGTTGGTTGTTAACGAAATTATGAATTTTGAATTTGTGGTCGAATTGGGAATGGAATTTGTATATGGATGTATATTGAATTGTTGTCATGTATTTGTGTTTATTTGGCATGGAAATAGTCTTTATGGGGTAAAAGAAGTGTGAGAAAATGATTCAAATAATTATATGAACGTTGGCTTCAATTGGAGGCTCGTCGAGGGTATTATGTTGCGTTTTAGC
>JAOTQJ010205695.1:0-19400 GCA_025642045.1 Solanum sejunctum
TTTTGATAAATTCCTTAGCTATTATAGTTGGAAATCCAGTTTAGTGTTTGTCTGGGTGCCCAATCGACACTAATCATAGTCCCTGGGTCGGGTTGTGATAACTTGGAACCCGAATGTTATGCCCACACTAGAAAAGAGGTAGTCTACTTGCCAAAGGTAAACCATACTTCTTTTTTATGGGACTCCCATTCTAGAAAGTAACCTTCCTTATGGGTATCCCATTTCAGACAGGATTTTCATATAATTTTTAGCGAGTCATGCCTCAACTAACGGGATGAGCCTTAGATCTTTCTAGGGGGTCATGTCTCAACTAACGTGATGAACCTCATATCTCAATACCTATGTTGGCACATAGTTCAAAGAAAGAGAGATTGGCCCTTAGGGATAACCCTGATGCCCCCAATCCAAAGGTGCTAAGTCAAAACATCTCATAAAAATACTTATACATATATATGTTTTCAGAAGACTCAATAGTCATTTCAAATCCTTTCAATATGCATTGGGCCTCAAAAGCCAAACACATTCATAATAATTCTTTCATAGGATCAAATGCTAAAACATAGTCATAATTCATAATTCTCATGCATCGAAATTTCTCATTCATATATGTAAAATGGTGCAAACACCCATAATGCTCAAAGAGCCATAATCATAGACATTTATGTGATCACATTCTTGTTATAACCATAATCTTATCAAAATCACATACATAAATATAATTGAATTTAACCCACTTCATAAAATTCATAAAAATCATAGTCATGTATGCATATGCGGTGAATAAGATGAGAAATAGCATGGACACAAGAGATTCAAACTTAAATCAACAATACATTATGAAATTCAAGTGAAAACATAATTAAATCCATATTTAAATTCATAATATATATCACCCATGCACAAAATAAGCTTTAAAAGGGACATGCATGTTCATAACTTCATAACTTCAATGTAAATCATTATAATAGGGCTTAAAGTAACTTAAAATCATAAATAAAGTACAACCCATACATCAATTGACTTTAATAAATCAAAATAATAAAATCCCACATTTAAAGTAGACTTACTTTCATGGAAAATTGTTTGAAAAGATTTGGGTCTCCTTGATTGGAAGGAACCAGGGATCAAAACCCATGTACCTTCCTTAGGAAGATGAATTTGAGAAGAATTCACCTTGAAGTTGAAACCCCAATTGAATCCTATCTTGAATCTTGAGGAAGAGACTTAGAGAGAATTTTGGGAGTCTAATTCTAGAAAATAAGTGTGTCTTGAACGAGGGTTTTAAATTAGTATATGAGAAGTTTAGGAATGTAAAGGGGGGTTTAAAGGTCTTAAAAAGCCTTGGGGATGGGTCAAACTATCAAAAACACCTCAATAAAATGCCCCTTTAAATTTTATCCATAACTTCTCACGGATAGCTTCACGGGTCGTAAAGCTCTTCACGGCCCGTGAAGGCTCCACGTCTAGCCTAGATAGATTCTACGAAAAGGGAATAGCTTCTTGCTCTGAACTCGGAATAAGGTGAAACCAAATGTGTTGGAAAGATAATTCAAAGAGCTTCAATTTGATAGGTTGTAGGCCACCAAATTCCTTTTGTGCTAAGAGATATGATCATTTAAATTTGACCCTTCTATCAGTACTTGTGAAAAACTTAACTAATGGAATTCCTTTGAACTTAGCTTGATGTAGGAGACCATGATGGCCTTAAACAACATAAATAAGCCTGAATTTGAGGGCTTGAAAGTGAACTTAGCTTGAGCTTGAAGATCCCATACTTAGAAAAATTTTACTCAGAAGCCTTAGGGTGACCATACAGGCTGTGACACTTCACACGAGCCGTGAACATGGACGTGCGACCATACTTAGTCCCAACAGTCTCTCAGATCCAAATTCCATGATTCATTGAGGTTGTACAAAGTTTGGGTCCTTACAAACCTACACTTCGCTAACGGGGTCGCACTCCCATTTGTAACCCGCTAGTGGCTCAGTGCCAATGCATCTCATATTACTAGTCACAAATCTCCTTCAGGGCTACAACTATGACTGTCCCCAGAACATGGTGTATCTCAGTCACTAACCAGTAGTACAAGTACAAAATAGATAACAACATTATACAAGATCATATAACCCACAGGGCAACAAAGAATTATCTTTAATCAGGGAATTCTACCAAAGGTACTTAGTAAAGATATAGATAACTACAACTACATCATGCATACACATACCAACTAGATATTCATACTAGGTTTAGCGCATAGGGTAGAATGTAATCATAGGTCCATCTCATAGGTAGTATATTCCAGTAGCCTCAGGCCACACATACATATAAGCAAGAGTGAAGCTTAATGTATATACCTTTCATATGTTTACAGCTCTAACCACTCCTTTCAGGCCCTTTTGTAGTCATATAATGTAAGAATTCAGGTAATATAGCAACTATAGCCGACACAACCCTCAATACAACAACTACCATCCCATAACATTATATATACACAACATAAATATTACATCCAACCTTATACAACATATACTCAATAATTTAATCCATAAACAATATACTCCTACACATGCCAACTCAAATATGCAAATATTTTAGCTCAGTCTAGGGTTTAGAGAAAGCCTAGCCTACCTAGCATCCGATCACTCTTGCTCCGAGTCAATCCAATCAAGCTTTTTTCCTCCGAATTGCTACTAGATGTTGCTCAGCTGATCAAACATAAGTCACAAGATTATTACGACTGATCTGGCTATAAAATCTCAAAAAATATGTGAAATTACATCAATTAAGACTAGAATGAAGAAAACGGGGCCCACACTTGAAATACCAAACCAATCCCCATAAAACACTTCTCACATCACCCTAAGTCCATAGCTAAAAATTTGGCCCAAAAGGACCCTAGAAGACCAAAAAATGCCTAAAAACAAAGTTAAAAACTTTACTACAAAAATATTCTTTTCAAAACTTTCTCAGTCAAAATTCTCAAAGATCAGACAAAAAAATAAGCAAATATCCAACATACCACAATATTTTTCTCGCAATGTAGAATAATTTAGACAAAAATTTCACTCAATTCCATCAAGAAATGACCGAGATATTATGATGTAAAAGTTTTCACTCATTTCTAATATATCAATGAATAAAAAGCAGAGGTTTACCTCAAAATAAGTGTTAAATCTCAAATTCGACTTCATAACGATAGTCCTTTCAAAAAATTGAGTCACGTTGCCTTTTGAATTCAAGTCAAATAAAAAATGAGCTTGAAATCGCGGTGCAAAGTTGAGAAGATATATATATATATATATGTATGTATGTATGTATTGTGGACTACTGACAGCACATTCCATATGGTTGCATCATATTGCACCATGTGGCAGCCCCCAAATGTGTCACTTGTCCCATGGGGTCAAATCACCTCTGGAAGTCCCTGGTATCAAATGAAGGGTCAACCTAGACTAAAATTGACATTATAGAGCTAATCACATTATCAAATTCTCATGTGGGACAAGGTTTCTGAGAGCATTGACTAGGTCAACTACTAATCAGTTCTGATGGCCAGATATGCTCTCAGCATAATTTGACAGCTTCGGAGGTAATAGAATCATCAGAATTCCATTCCGAGGTTGTATACGAGGACTTTACTGAAAAACTCATTTTTGGGAATAACTTCCTAATTAACTCAAAAATTCATATAACCTGTCGAATAACCCAACCAATGACGTAACTACTCTAATAGTCCCAAAGTCACTATACATATGTTCAAGTCAACATAATAACAACAAAACCATATCAATGACTTAGAGGGTCATTACAACATCCCCCGCTAATAAGACTTTTGCCCAAAAGTATGAACACAAACACACCTGCGAGCTCCACTCCACACCAAAAGTATATAAGTCATAAACATGTTTCTTATTCTATAATAATTCATATATATCCTTTTCAACTTCATACTGTGATTTTGACTCATGTTTTTATCCGATTTGAGTGATTTAAAAGGCTATATGAATCTGTCTTTCACAAGAAACATCATAGTGAAGTAAAATTGAGGATTTGACACAAATTTTGAGATGTACTTTGAGATAAATCTCAGCTTTTTCTTTGTTGATATATTGGGAATGAGTGAAAATTTTACATTGTAATTTCTCGGTCATTTCTGAACTGAATTAAGTAAAATTTATGTCTAAATTGTTCAACATTCTGAGAGAGATATTGTGGTATGCTGAAAGTTTGCTGATTTTGTCCGATTTTGGAAAATTTTGATCTAGAAAGTTTTGAAAAACATAGTTTTCCGGTAAAGTTTTTGACTTCGTTTTCAAGCCTTTTCTTGGTCTTCTGGGGTCTGTTTGGGGACGAATTTTTATACAAACTCAGGGTGATATGAGAATTATTTTATGAGTATTGGTTTGATATTCTGAGCATAGGCCCCAATATTTTCCATTTGTCTTAACTGATATAATTTCACTAGTTCTTGAGATTTTACGGTTAAATCATCATAATGACCTTGTGACTTATGTTTGAATTTTTGAAATTGTCAGAATTTCATTTCGAGGTCGTATACTAGGACTTTACTAAAAAACTCATTTTCGGGTATAACTTCCCGATTAACTTAAAAAATCTACATAACCTTTTGAATAACGCAACCAATGACGTAACAACTCTAATAGTCCCAAAGTCACTACACACATGTTCAAGTCAATATAATAACAACAAAATCATATCAACGACCTAGAGGGTCATTACAACATCCCCCACTAATAAGACTTTCATCCAAAATTACTAACATAGGCACACCTGCAGGCTTCACTCCACACCACGAGTATATAAGTCATAAACATATTTCTTATTCTATAATAATTTATATATATCCTTCTCAACTTCATACCGCGATTTTGAGCTCATGTTTTTATCCGATTTGAGTGATTCAAAAGGCTATGTGAATCTATTTTTCACAAGGAATATCATGGTGAAGTAAAATTGAGGATTTGACACATATTTTGAGACGTACTTTTAGATAAATCTTAGCTTTTTCTTTGTTGATATATCGAGAATGAGTGAAAATTTTACATTATAATATCTCGGCCATTTCTTAACTGAATTAAATGAAATTTGTATCTAAATTGTTCAACATTCTGAGAGAGATATTGTGGTATGCTGGGAGTTTGCTGATTTTGTCCGATTTTGGAGAATTTTGACCAAGAAAGTTTTGAAAAGCATGATTTCCCGGTAAAGTTTTTAACTTAGTTTCGAGCCTTTTCTTGGTCTTATAGGGTCTATTTGGAGACGAATTTTTGGTTATGGACTTAGGGTGATATGAGGATTATTTTATGAGAATTACTTTTATATTTTGAGAATAGGCCCCAATATTTTCCATTTTAGTCTTAACTGATGTAATTTCACCTGTTCTTGAGATTTTATGGTTAAATCAGTCGTAATGACCTTGTGACTTATGTTTGAACTTTCAAAATTGTCAGAATTTCATTCCGAGGTTGTATACTAGGACTTTATTGAAAAACTCATTTTCGGGTATAATTTTCCAATTAACTCAAAAATCCACATAACCTCCCAAATAACCCAACCAATGACGTAACTACCTTAATAGTCCCAAAGTCACTATATACATGTTCAAGTCAAATAATAACAACAAAATCCTATTAATGACCAAGAGGGTCATTACAACATCCCCCACTAATAAGACTTTCATCCAAAAGTTTGACCACTGGCACGCTTGCAGGCTCCACTCCACACCACGAGTATATATGTTATAAACATGTTTCTTATTCTATAATAATTCATATATATCCTTCTCAACTTCATACCTTGATTTTGAGCTCATGTTTTTATCTGATTTGAGTGATTTAAAAGGCTATGTGAATCTATTTTTTGCAAGGAACGTCATTGTAAAGTAAAAGTAAGGATTTGACACATATTTTGAGATGTACTTTCAGATAAATCTCAGCTTTTTCTTTGTTAATATATTGGGAATGAGTGAAAATTTTACATTATAATATCTCGGTCATTTCTTAACTAAATTAAGTGAAATTTGTTTCTAAATTGTTCGACATTCTAGGAGAGACGTTGTGGTATGCTAGGAGTTGCTGATTTTGTATGATATTGGAGAATTTTGACCGAGAAAAATTTGAAAAAGTTTCCCGATAAAGTTTTTGACTTCATTTTCGAGCCTTTTCTTAGTTTTCTGGGTCTATTTGCGGACAAATATCTGGTTGTAGAATCAGGGTGATATGTGGATTATTTTATGAGGATTGGTTTGATATTTTGATCATGGGCCCCAATATTTCCCATTTTAGTCTTAACTGATGTAATTTCACCCGTTCTTAAGATTTTACAGTTAAATCAGTCGTAATGACCTTGTGACATATGTTTGAACAGCTAAGCAGTATTGAAAAGTGATTTAGAGGGAAAAAGCATGGTTGAATTGACTTGGAGCAAGAGACATCAAATGCCAGGTAGGCTTTCTCAAAACCTAAAACTGAGTTGAAATGTTTGTATATAAGTTGGAATATTTAGAAATGTACTGTTTATGGATTGAGTTGTGGAGTATATATTGTATATGGACAGATATGACCTGTGTGTTATTTATATATGATGTTATGAGATGGCAGTTGTTATATGGAGGGTTCTGTTGGTTGTTGCTATTATATTACTTGAGTTCTTATATTATGTGATTACGAAAGGGTCTAAAAGGGGTTTGTTAGAGCTGTGGACATGTTAAAAGTATGTACACTGAGCTTCGCTCTTGCTTATATGTGTGTGTATTCTGAGGCTATAGGAATATACTAGCCATTGAGATGGACCTGTTATTACATCCTACCTTATGTGCTGAATCTAGTATCTATATCTAGTTGGTATGTACATGTATGATGTGGTTGTAGTTTTCTATATATTTTCTTAGAACCTCTGGTAAAATTTCCTGATTAAACATGAGTCTATGTTGCCCTGTGGTTTATATGATCCTGTATACTCCACCTATCTGTTATGTACTTGTGCCATACTGGTTAGTGACTAGAGATACACTATGTTTTGGGGACGGTCATAGTGGTACCTATGCATGTTCTTGGGAAGATCTTAGTGGTACCCCTAAAGGAGCCTTATGACCTATAATACGAGATGCATTGATACTGAGCCACTGAAGGGTCAGAGATGGAAGTGCAACCCTGTTAGTGAGGTGTAGGTTATATCCCATGGGCGTTATGGGTGATATGCGATGAGACACTAGTTATATAGGTTTGTCTTGGGGACTGACATCTAGTTGAGAGGAGCACATTTTCAGTGGGCCAACACATAGTTGCCTTAGGCGATATTCTTTGTGGCTATTGAGCTATGACTTGATCTTGGTGGGTGTCATCCTTTTGATTAACTAGCCTATTGGGCCTTAACTTAGGTTATGCAATGTTGCCCTATGAGTTGCTTTACACAGAAAAAGGCTTGATAAGGGCGGAAAGTATGCTAGTGCATGGGGAAGACATGCATATTGACTTGGCTTGTACCTGTATGGGTGTGTATAGCCTGTTGCTATAGTGATGCTGACTAGGGGACTGTGTATTGATTATATGCGATATAGTGGCATGATTCTGGTATAGATATGACTCTACCAGATTTGGCCATCCTGATTACCTATGATATACCATGATTGTCCATGTTTTCTCTGGGCACTAGGATTGATGAGATTGTGGTATAGTTGCACTTAGCTAGGCGTGGTTCCATGGTGTTTTGTGTGTGTGCTAGTTCTTTCCATTCGATTCTAGAGTATCTTGTATCTGAGAGAGGTAGTGATTGTGACTATTTAGGTTAGATTGAGACTATGGGAATGGTTCAGGGGGCGTTCAAGCTTAGATACTAAGGCCTTATACCCATGTACAACTGACTCTTATTATGATGATGTGAAGAGTTGGGCTCTGTGATGGTTCTATGGGATTCTGTAATTTTATGTCAGCATTATTATTGTCTGCGGGTGTACCTTCTAGGCTCATGGAGGCCCAGCTGGCATACAGGCATAGATACTAGGGCCTTGCACCCATGTACAACACTACACCTCAGTTGAGGATAATTGTGGTATTGGCCTATGCAGTCTTCATAAGTCGGCGTCGATGTTCATCACTTGGGTTGGTTCAGGTTATCATTGTTCTTCACTTTGATTGGTTCAGTTATCATTTGAGGTTTCCCAAACATGCTTATGCCTTGACCTGAGTTTGTTTTGCTACACTGTTGCAATTCCATACATTAGGACTTTATTTATTCCACTATTTAATTCGGTCGGTCGATGATGCTTACTGGGTGACTTTTCTGGCACTCAACCCTACTTCTATATCTCCCCATGGTGCAGGTTCAGATACGGGTTGTGACAATTGATTTGGGGAAGCTCAAGAGTGCTCAGGAGACTTTTGGTGAGCACCGACAACTCTGGCTTTTTCGCAGTCTCCTTCCTCTTGATGGTCGTCTTTTGCATCCATATATCGACCTTGTACATTAGAGTTTGGTATTTGTAGGTTTACTCCTGATTTTGTAAATTATTATGATTATTGATATATGTATACAATATGTCCTTGTGTCTATTATAATTCTGTACAATTGACTTCCAGGTTCTAGTTAGGTTTCAACGTATATATTACTGTTGTATCGATTTGGTTTCGACTAGAGAGATAGGACAGATACCCTTGAGTTGGGAATTGGCTTGCCTGTAGGTGGGACTAGTAGGCGCCATCATGATCGTGATCGAGTCGTAATAAAATCATATAAATACAAATATATAACAAAAAACAATATGATTGAATTAATACATTGATACAGAAACTGTAATGATGAACTGATACACTTGAAATGTTGATGCAAAAGTATTATTTGAATACATTGATATGATTTAACAATAATGAACTGATACATTTGAACATATTGATAGAAAATATCTAAAAATGAACCAATAAACAAAAAATTCTCCTGAAACACAAAAAAATACATCCAGATATAATGTTTTTCATAAAAAATACATAAATAAATTAAAACACCCACGCACCTAACGTGTTATCATAAAAAATACTTACACAAATTGAATGCCCTAATATGCACATAAAAGTATCCACTTTTCCTGCAAACCTGTAAATTGAATATTTTTCATACATAACTATACTAATACCAGTAAAATACAAAAAAGATTTGAAGAGAATAATCAAATCACATATTCAGTAAGTTAGAAACTTTCTGACATAGATTGTTGTAGTGTGCAAAAATAATTTAAATCAATTTGGGTAGAAAATGGAAATAGAATTTGATTTGATTCGAAATTAGTAAAGAAAGAAAAGGTAACTGAAGAGAGAGAGTAAGATTAAATATGATTCGACATTTGCTTGATATACGTCATATAATATGGTAAGTGTATATATAATTGATTTTTTTCTATAAAATTGATAATATATCTATAAATAATAATTATTTTAAACTATACCTTAATATCCTAAACAATAGTGTGTGTTTATTCTGTTATGTAGTTTTTCCAATAAAATTTGAATTTTGTAAACTTAATTGATCTCAATCAAGAAATCAACAAGGAAGAAAACCTAAAGTTGGCTATAAAGGATCCTACAGTAAGAATGAAAAGGCTATGCGGTGGATGCAACAACTAAAGCCATGTAGGTATAGTAGCTGATAGGTAAAGATAAAACGACTATAATATTCTCATTTTGCAATTTTAATCCCTTTAAGCATTTTCTATCATATAGAAACAGAAAAGAAATAGAAATATATCCAAAAAAATGAATGGCATACTTGCTTTTTCTAAACTAGTAGCTGGACACATGCGTTGCATGTGTATCCCACGTAAATTTTTATAAATTTATTAGAGCGATTAAAATTTTATAAAAACATGTGTGGTTTGAACTTTAGTTAGTATTTAACTATCTTCCAATGAAATCACAAATGGCTAATTCTAATTTAATTTCAAATAAAAAGACATGCAATAATCAGAATATAAAAAATTAAATTAATAAGTCTAATAAAGAGAAAATAAAAAAATGGAGAAGGAAAAAAAGTTCAACTTTAATCGTAATAATATAGATGGAAAAAAGAAATATATAGAATCAATACATAATTTTTTGCATTCTTGTCAACACCTTCTCGCCAACCAATCAAAATTCAAGAATCTTCTATATCACGTTGAACTAAAGCTTAAAAAAATAATACAATAGTGTTAAGTGCTTCACTATTTTAACGACAAAATACAAATGATAGCCTAGGGTAAGAGTCTCATGAAAGAAAAACGATGAATTATATAGATAAAATTGGAGGAATATGAAAAGTCATCTTAAAGCTTTATATTCAATAAATGGAGGTTATGAATATGAAAGACATAAGATTCATGAATATAAAGAGTTTTAAAGTGAATATTTGAAGCAAATAAATACTAAAAAGATTAATACAATAGTAATATTTAAGTGTTTTACCTATCTAGGAAATGTTAAAAGTATAAGTGTTTACATCCCGAAGGCGCAACGTCGTGGCAACTCGTAAAAAATAATAAAATAAAAGAATATATCTTTTTAGAATAAATAATTTAATTTAGGAATCTGGAGTTGCCACCTAATTTTAAGGATAATTAGGAAATCAATTAATTATTTACAAAATTGTCTGCAAACCAAAATATTTCAGGTAAGGGTTCAAGTTATTTCAAAGGGAAGGTATTAGCACCCTTCAGAATTCACAACTGTGGGTCCTAGCTAAACTCATTTTTTACAAATTGAGTAGGAGATACACAATATAACATAAGTATAATAATCACAAAATATATATAAACAATGAAATAAACAATGATATGAGGAACGTCCTAGTATTTGTGGAACGTCAATAATATACACAATAATGAATATATAAAGAATAAACTAATATTGTTCCATTTTTTAATGAGGAGGCCTCAAAATCCGACGGATAGATTCGTCACTGGCTAAATTTAAACAAATAATGTATAAGTCAATATAAATAACACAAAATAGATTAATAACAAAAGTAGCACTGCACTAAAAGTCTAAAACTATAGATAACTAAACCAATCACTGAAAATAAACAAACCCACAATATATCAAAACTAGTCCAATAATAACATCTATGTAATAGAATTAGAATTATTAACAAATATTAAAGCAATAACATCAATAGTTAAAACTAATTTAGACCAACAATGAGTAAATGGAAAATGATACTACCAAGTCAACTATACACGAAAGTAACCAAAATTAAAAATGCATACATATAATTATAATATAGAGCAATAATATATATTCAAAATCACTAACAAGGCTACCAACAGTTTCAGAAAATGAAGTAAAAATAAAGTAATGTAAAATAAAAACTAGATTGGGCATTAAAAAAATAATAAAAATCTACTCAACAAGCACAATTTTAATATTAAAAAATGAATAAATAAACGAAACAGTAGACAAGAAAATAATATCAATACAAACTCATCAACAAATGTCAAACCTCAACAGATCTATACAAGAAATAAACAAAATCAAGCAAAAAATAAAATAGATGAAGAAAAGTATAAGTTAAAAAAATAAAAATAAAAAAATAAAATAATAGGAATTGTTTGTTTACCAAAAACTTAAGGGAGATCGATGGTGTTTTGGAGTTTGGGATTTCGTTGATTTGAGCTGTGAGTTCGTCTGAGTTGCTGCGTCAAAAGAAGAAGTAATGGGGATTTTGTAATTCGTTGTGCGATGGTGGGTTTTTTGCCAGAAATGACAAAGAAAACAAAAGGGGTTTTGGCGGCTGTTATGTGTGGTTTTTGGTGACGGGACAGGGGAAAATGAAGTCATTTTTAGTGGTGTTTGGATGGGGGTTTCTGGTGTGTTTTTTAGGGTCAATTTTGGTTTTTCGGGTGGGATTTCGTTAAGTGGACTGATTTGGGGCTTTTTGGTGATGGTTCGCGGCTGCGTTGGAGTCATTTTAGGGTCTGATTTTGTATTGCATTTGATGTCATTTCGGTGGAGGTTTGGAGGTGATTTGAGGGCGTTAATAGAGATTTTCAAGCGAGATTTTGGGTCTGGTCGGAGGTGGTTTTTCATGGGGTTTTATGGGTTTCTTGTTTGTCAGAACAGTAAAAAGAGGATGGTGTTATCTATTGTGTTTGGTGGCGGCATTAATGGTGGTCTTGGACTGTGTATTTGGGGGCTATTCGTGGTGTGATTTTCTGGTGGGTTGTGAGGTTGGAGTTGGCCTAAAAATGGAGAAAAGGTCTGTGGACAAGGGTTTTTGGGGGTGTATTGGTGTTGCTTATTAGTGAACGCTTGGTGTTATATCTAGGTGGAGAAGAAGATGAGGATTTTCCGGTGATGTGAGGGAAAGAGAGAGGGGGTTTGCCGGAAGATCGCCAGATTCTGGTAAAGGTGCCAGAAAAATAAGAAAGAAAGAGAAGATATACATTTTGTAAGGATTTTTAACAAATTAAAATGCCCACCTGAAATGCCCCATGTTTGCTTAGGGATGCCCCATAATCATAGTTTTCTTATATTTTAAATTAGGGATATTTAAACACTCTTCTTTGTAGTTCGAAAGGACCCTATGATGCATTTTTTTTAATATCTCAAAATTCATACAGTATTTTGTAAATCTAACTTCATATTCTTGTTCAGAGGACATTATTAAGTGGAAAAACAAGTACCTATAAGGTATACTTCATTTGTGCTAAGAAAATAATTTTTTAGCAAAACTTCACAAAAATAATAGTTATCCATGACCAATCTGTGACGCGGACCAGTTCAAAAATTTTTGAAATAGCTATTTTTATTTCAAGGCAATTGGTTAATAACTCAATACCTATATACACGAAAATCCCTCATTGTTAAGTCGTTTTGAGCCGTAAAAACTAACTAAAAACCTCTCAAATTTTTCTCTAATCTTTATCAAATTCTCCATAAATTCTCAAGGTCTTCAAGAAGTCTTGTTGGAATTCAAGGAAACCAAGTCAAACCCCAAGTCCTCCTCAAGATTCAGGTATCCCAAACTCTTTCCAGATCTAAGGATTGTATTCAAGCTTCAAGTCTCTATTCAAATCTTTATCAAGGAAATCTCCAAAGTCAAGGTATATGGGTTTCAACCATTGGATTCTTTTACCCATGATGCCCAATCCTCTTTTTTACATAAATTGCATGTTTCTAAGTTAATTTACTCATGGGTCTTACTTATTAAGAATTTGCCTATGAACTATGTTGGAGTTTCATAAACGTGTGACTATTTGATAATGTTTTGAGCTATGAATCTTTTATCTACTTTGAGATTTGACGAAGGGTTTTGATGTATATTTCATGAAGGTATTACTAAGTGTTGATGGGTGGTTTTACATTGAATTCACTTGTATGATTTCACTCTTGAATTGCATGGTTTTACACTAGCATTGCACACCCACCAAGTGTTTGATAAAATACTTTTTTTAGGATTCTTAAAGTTTTGATGAACTATTGGTTGATTTATGAGTCAAGAGACTTTATGATGATTTTGCACTTTCTAAAGATGTGTTTAAGTCATGAAAATGTTGATGATGTTGTAAGGTCGGACTAAGCCCTTTTTTCAAAGATTTTATCTCTTGTAAGCCTTTGATGTTGATACTAATGTAAGGGTAATATTAATGATGACCCATTCTTATATACGATGATTAGGCTCACCATTTGAGGTCAATGATGCTAATCGTTACTCGTGCGATGTCACTATATTTGTTGTAAATTATTAAAGTATGATTATCTTATATATTCCGTAGGATTAGACTTAGCACCAAGTGAGCTAGAGGCGAGTCCCCAAGTATCAAAACTATGTGCCACTGTAGGTGAATGGATTAGAGGCGAGTCTCCAAATCCCTAAGAGGCGAGTACTCTAAATATGAAGGCTTGAGGCAAGTACCCGATAGGAACTAGAGGCGAGTACCCGGTTCACATAAGGTTTAGTGGATCCACTTAGTCATTAGGAGGTTCACTTTGGCAAGTAACTTCCTCCTTTCTTCCGGTTTAGAGTTGACATCGAAATTCCAAGTTGTAGCTAGCTTGGTCTTATTTTATGTCAGTTAAGGTTTCTTCCTACACTTATGTATTGTGTTCTATGTGAGATGAATGATTTACAAAGCATGATTTACTTAAGCATTGATCATGTATGCCATATTGTTATTATGCTATCTATTGCTTATCATTATGTATTTTGACTATGTTGCCTATCTCTTGTTGCATTGCATCCAACATACTTAGTACATTCAAACGTACTAATACATACGCTATGCCTACATGATGTTACCATGTAGGGTCCGGAGCTATATTTGATTATTCTCCTCCACGTGGCTAGTTTGACATCTTGAAGATAAGCTTGGCGAGTCCTCAAGTTCAAGGACACTATCTACTTTCTCTTGTTACTTCTAAAGTTTTTTTATGTTGATATTTGACATTATGAGGGTGAGCTCGCAAAATGTTGTGGCCCCTGCTCCTATCTAAGTTTAGAGGTATTGTTGGAATATTATGCTATATCTATGCTATGAGCCTGATTCCTTCTGATTTATGATATCAAAGAATTTCCTTAGCCCCGTTTATCCCTATTTTACTCTAGTTGTTGTTGTATAAGTGCTTTCGCGACCAAGGATGTGTAATGATATGCTAAAAGGCTTTTTTGGGGTCCCCATGGGTTCCCCATTCGTTGTGTCATATCTAGGCCCTAGATTTGGGTCGTGACACTACCCTATTGTTATATACATATTTCATCTCAAAACCTAATGGGCTTGAGAAATATGGGCCCAAATTATAGGCCAATAAAATATACGCATATAATTATATTTGAAAAAGAAAATAAATCATTATACTGCGTTAAAATTTAAAATTAAAATAATTAAAATTCTAATATTATAAAAATAAGAGTAATTATCAAAAATTAATCTAAATTCTTCTAAAAGATATTTTAAGCTAATTAAAAATATCAACATAAAAATTAAGAATTTTTGAAGTGTTGGACCAAAATTAAGTGTCAACAACTATCCCTTTCTTTGGATATGATCAATATAAGAGATCGTCGAACAAAAACTTGACAAACCCAATTTTGACCAAACATATGACCTTCAATATGACCATTCTTGAATGTGGTGGAAGTTGCTCCTTAATTCCATAAGTTCCACATGTTACATCTTGGTTGACTTGGTTCGCACCTATGGTTTAATTGAGAATGCATCCTCTTGGGTGTTCTCAAAAGAAAAAATTAACAAAAAACTTTATTTGTAGAGACAAGAGTAAAGAAAAGTGGCATCACTTTTGTTACTATTGTCATCCTCTTTCAATGCATGTCAACAACCTTCTCTGATTTCTGAAGCAAGATGTGAGTACTTTAAAAAGACAAATAAGATCCATCGATAGGATATGAATGCACGTCCATGATAAGAAGAATGAAGATGATTCCTTGAATGCAATATGAATGCATGCTCATCTTGGCAATGCAAAATGAATGAATGAATGACCCTCTTGGCAATATAATGAATGAATGGCCCTCTCGACAATGCAAATGAATGAATGAATGACCCTCTCGGCAATGCAAAAAAATAAAATATGATTAAATGAATAACCCTCTCGGTGATGCAATATGAATGAATGGCCCTCTCGGTAATGCAATATGAATGAATATGCAAAATGAATGAATTGTCACACCGGGTGTAAATATGAAAATACCCTAGAATTGACCATCTACGTAAAATGGCTTGCCATTCTCTATTTGCAAATCCAAGACCAAATTTGAGATCATTGCAAAAAACTGAGTTAGAATATGATCTCGACTCGACTTTAACGCGACCAAGTTAAATAAAATTTTTCAAAAACAATTATAAAACAGTGAGGTTTCTGCGCCTCTTCCACGATGCGCTAGGGACATGGAACCACACTTTATTTTTTTTTTGAAATTCGACGAAATCTGACAATTTATGAAAAATAGTCTAACTGCACTAGTTTTTGTCTTTTAATGGGGAGGGGTAGTTTTGAACTTTTTCACACCCCATAATCGTAAATTAAATTAGATAGTTTTAAGTCGTATTAAAGTCTAAAAATGCATTTTTACACTTTCATTCGTTCAAAACAAGAAAACAAAAACTCATGCGCAAGAAATTCAAAACCAATAGTATGGCTTAGGAATTCTTGGCAATTCTTCAAGAATTCTTTCCCAGGTATGTAAGGCCACCCTAAAACTATTTTTTTAAGAATATCTTTAAAAATAGAAGTTAGCTTTCACCCATGGACTTTCAAGTACTAGTTGAGATTAAATCCATGTGATTTTTGTGAGTTATGTTAATTTTCATGGTACATATAGATTCTTGATGAATATTATGATTCTTGATTTCTATATTATTCATTTAAAGTGTTTTTATCAAATGTATACTCATATATGAACAAGATTCATTGTTGTTGACGTTTCTTGAAAATCTTGTTACTATTTCAAGAAAAGGAAGACTAGTATGAGTACCTTTCAAGCTAAGTTCACGAAGTACATTTTAAGAATTGGTTCTTGAATAGTAGTCAAGTAATCTAACATGTTTTTGAATCACTTGAGTTGATATTAGTTTTCAGTCAAGTTAAAAAACTCAGATGAGAAAGCTAAGTAGTAAGTTGGGCTAAGTCCCCGAGAAGCCAGATTTCAAGAATTTATAATCTTTAAGTATGAGCTATATAAAGATCATTTTTGGGAGTAGTATTGAGCACTGATATGGGTGAGGGTAGAATTAATTACTCGAACTCATAAACTATATAGCCAGCATAGGATAGGATTTTACCACAGTACATTCCTCTTTAGCCACTAAAATAGCCTAGTTTTGGGATGGATCCACTCCCCTAGTTCTTCGCCCCCTATCCCGGCAAAGTACGGGATGGCTCTGACAGTGTGGGCAAGACACTATATCACCATGAAGCTCATAGTGGTGGTTGTCGATTAGAGAAATTCCCCAAGTTAAAAGACATATTTTACTTACTAGTTTTCAACATGTTAATTTCATCATAATAAATTTTTATTATCATTGTTACTTAATTATGAGATATGTTTATGTCTTTTAAGAAACATTATGTTATTCTAAGTTACTGTTTTGGCCATCTTATATAGTGTACATACCTCGTACTGATGTCCTTAGGACCTACATTGTTTTATGATGTAGACGTAGGTGACAGTTCTCAACAGCCGCTTTATTGAGAACTTGATAGCTTCCAGTCTTTTGGTAAGGCCTCTACTCAGCCTGAGGCTCTTGAGTTATCTATGTTTCATTATCGCATTTATTTTTATTTCTGGCTACTTGGGGCCTATCCCAGTAGACCTTTCAGACAACTTTAGTAGAGGCTCGATAGATTATGTGTCAGTATTTTAGTTCCAATTTATTTAGATATTGCTTATGAACTTTTACACTCAGTTATGCAGAACATTCTTGTTTGACTTGTTGTTTTATAGCCTTTTACACTATTCTTTGAATCTTTTGTTGAGTAAGTATCCAGGCCAAGTGGTTCACTTGGGACCAAATGATGGTTTTCGTGTGCCGACCACATATAGAGTGTAGGCTCGGGTCGTGATAAACTTGATATCAGAGCACAGAGTTCAAGAGTCCTAGGGAGTCTATAGAACCATGTCTAGTAGAGTCCATATTATGGGTGTGAAGAACTCCGTATCTATAATAAGGAGGCTACGGGACATTAGGAAGTGTCATCATTAGTTGTTATTTCTTGTCTCATGCTTTAGAGTATCTCTCTGTGAAGTCCCTTCTAACTCATGCATTCAGGATGTGTTTTTCAGATCATGCCTCCTTGCAGAGCTAACAAACCAGTAAGGGGCAGAGGATTCCCAGCTAGTAGAAATGCAAACCAGCTTGGACGAATTATTGAGGAACCTAGGGGTCCAGCTATGCCTATGGAGAAGCCACAGCAAGTGGACATCTCCAACGCGGAGCTTCGCTAAGCCTTCCAGACTTTGGTTCAGGCAGTCACTACACAGGGAGGACACCAACAAGATGGCAGAAATAATGGGTCAGATATCACCAGGGTTCGAGAGTTTCTGAGGATGAACCTACCAAAAGTCACGGGGTCCAATGTGAAAGAAGATCCTGAGAATTTCATTGAGGATCTCCAAAAGGTGTTTCAGTTTATGCGAATATGTGATATTGAGTGGGTTGAGTTTGCTGTGTACCATCTCAAGGAGGTAGTTAGACTCTTGTTTGATCAGTGGAACGGGAACAGGGCAGTTATGGCGCTAGCTATTAGTTGGGCGGTGTTTGAGGAGGCCCTTTTAGGACAGTACTTTCCTAAAGAGAAGAAGCAGGCTAAGGTAAGGGAATTTCTAAATCTGAAGCAGGAGAATATGAGTGTACGGGAATATAGCCTCAAGTTTACTCAGCTGTCCCGTTACACTCCAGCTATGGTGGCAGATATGCGCACTAGGATGGATCTTTTTATGTCTGGGCTCTCTCGAATGACTAAGGGAGAGGGCAGGAATGTGATATTGATTGGGGATATGGTATAACCTACTTGATGACATATATGCAATAGGTAGAGAAGGAGAAAATGCAGGACAGGGAGGAGTTTAGATGCAAAAGGTCCAAGACATCAGGCTAGGAGACAAGCAAGAGACGGACTGGAGGTGGTAATCACTCATCTTTTCAGCCTAAGACAGCAGGACAAGCACCTTCATCCGCTAGTGCACCTGCACCAAGAGTCAGGAATGAGCAGGGATCATAGCACTGCAGGTTCCCGAGTAGCCAGTCACAGGGTAGCATAACTCAAGGATCAAACCGTTATCCTACTTGTAGTGAGTGTAGTAAGTCACATCCCCGAGAGTGCCTTATGGGCAAAAATGGTTGTTTCAAATGTGGTTAGGTGGGGAACTTCTTGAAGGATTGACCTATAGGGAAACAGACTATGAGAGATACGAGGTCACACACAGTTTCTTCAGCATCGCAAGGTAAGCCACCTCACAGGGGTACTACAGTAGGGACAAGCGGGGGAACAAACCGCTTGTATACCATGGGCACCAAAAAAGAGCAATAGAACTCACCAGATATGGTTACGGATATGCTCAAAGTCTTTACTTATGATATCTATACATTATTAGACCCAGGAGACACATTGTATGTTGTAACCCCATATGTAGCTGTGAAGTTTGGGGTCAATCTAGAATGCCTTCTTGAGCCTTTCAGTACTTCTACTCCTACTGGAGAGTCTATCTTACCCCAAAGAATCTGTCACGCCCCACCCTAGGGTCGTGACCAGTGTCCGATAGGGACACCTAGACACATGCTAACCTTAAATTTCCAACGAAACCAACCTAGAAACCTATCAAAATTTCGGTAGAGTTTCCTCTGTTTTATTAACTAACTGCACCTGCAAAGAAAATCCAGCAGCAACCCAGACAACAA